>CABHPP010138033.1:0-67815 GCA_902168425.1 Peromyscus attwateri
CTGGGCTGGGCTTTTCTGAACTAGCTCAGATCGTTTTATTTTACTCATCAAAATGGAGATGGGCTGCTGAGTGTAACTGGTGTGTTAGAAGTTGCCTATCTTTGAGAGGTTTTCCATGTAAATTCGCTCATTCAAAATCCCTTTTGCAGACATTTGTCCTTGTATTACTATTACACATGACTTGGAAGCAGAGAGGCAGGGCGTTAATGCTGGGATTAAAGTTCTGGACAAAAGATGGCAGAGGGCAAGTTTGGTCCTTTGTGGGCTGTTGTGTGTGTGTGATGGATCTGTGTTTGTGAGTGCCTGTCTACATGTGTGTGCTCAAGATATGAAGGCCAGAGGTCAGCTTCAGGGATCATTCCTCAGAACTTACCCATTTTGGTTTTTGACATGGTCTTTCACTGGCCTGAAGCTCACTAATTAGCCCAGGTTGGCCAGCCACTGACCCCAGGGATCCAGTTGTTTTTTTCGTCCCTGGAGCTGGGGTCACACACCACCACCACCACCACCTTTGTTTTGTTTTCAGGTGGTTTCTATGGAAACTCGGGTCCTCGTGCTTGTGAGGCACTTTACCAGTGGAGCCATCTTGCCAGCCCCGTAGGCTGCCCTTTAACGTTGCCTGAAGATCCTTTTCAGAGACTAAGCCGCTTCCCACCACAGCCAGCTTTGACGGTCCAAGTGCCTCATGTTTACCTGCTCCTGTTTCCTAGTCACCCTTCTCCCTCCGATGGGACTTTTATATTAATCGTGCCTTTTTATTTCTGGGTGGTGTTACATCTGGGGTCTTGATGACCCAGGAAGCTGTTCTGCTCAGGGCCAGCTGGTCCCTTGAGACAGTCCATGACAGTTGGTTTCACGTTCAAGCCAGTTGATCCAAAGTCCATATCCTATCACCCAGTGCTCACTGGCAGTTACCTAGCTTTGCTCCCATCATCCCTAGGCCAGGTACCAGGCAACAACGGACAACCCTGGGCCCAGAGCCCATGAAGCTACTCAGGCTTGCCCGTCCTCAGCTTGCACTGGGTTTTCTCACATAGCCGTAGTAAAGCCCCTGCCTTCATCTCCCTCTGTCTCCTGACCCACCCTGGCATTTCACCATACTTCCTTGGGTGGCGTGCCTGCTGTGGATGCAGAAACCTTTCTGACAGTCTTTTTCCTCTCTCCCATGCTTTCCATGCCAGATTAAAACAAGTCCTGGGTACAGCCGCCGACAACTTATGGCCTATCTTCAGTTCAAATCTTGGTAATTCCTGTAGCCTCCTGGTGGTTCTTGACTCCTGGCCACCATGACCCCACTTGTTAGCCAGAAGGCAAATGCTGTGGGATGGACTTTCTATACGCTATGAATATGTGTTGCCAACATTGGTTAATAAAGAAGCTGCTTTGGCTAATGGCAAGACAGGTTAGAGCCATGCAAGAAATCCAAACAAAGATACAGGGAGAAGAAAGGCGGAGTTGAAAAAGACACTGCAGGCTGCCTGGTAGAGCAAGATGTAATGGAATGCAGGTAAAGCCACGAGACACTTCATAGATGAATAGAAATGGGTTAATTCAAGATACAAGAGCTAGTTAGTTACAAGCTTGAGCCGTAGACCAAACCGTTCATATTTAATATAAGCCTCTGTGTGTTTATTTGGAACTGAGCAGTTGTGGGACGGACACAGGAAAACTTGTGGCTACAGGCAAACCTGATATCTCACTCCTGGGGCTTTCTTTTTTCATTTTTCCAACCGTCAACCCAGATACAAGCAGAATCTGTGAGGTGTTTGTTACCTTGACAGCGTAATCTGAATCTCTTTTTTTTTTTTTTGTAGTGGTTTCTAGGTAAGGTTTCTCTGTGTAGCTTTGTGCCTTTCCTGGAACTCACTCTGTAGACCAGGCTGACCTCGAACTCACAGAGATCCACCTGCCACCTGCCTCTGCCTCCCGAGTGCTGGGATTAAAGACGTGTGCCACCACTGCCCGGCTTAATCTGAATCTTTAGAACAGTCCAAGTCCCCAACAGCTGCACTGCAGCATTTGGTATCACCAAACCAGCCCTTTCTCTGAAGATGATGCTTTTCTCCTGTATTTCTGTTTTGGAATGAGCTTTCTCAGCTGCTTCCCTTCATAGTAGGAGGGTGGATCAGGCACAGCATCTAATTCTCCTCCCAGAGACAACAGAGCACATCTTCGCCCAGGAAGCTTGTTTCACTGTGGTCCACAGGCTGAGCACCCGAGAGGATGGGCTCAGTTTGACCAGCACTAGATCTTGATTTCAAAACCACACCAAACCAAAAACCTGAGCACAAAACTAGAGCCATAACACAGAATGTCCAGGTCATTAGAAGGAAATTATAATCTAACAAAAGTCAGAAAATAGAGGGGCAAGAAGTGCAGTAAATATAAAACATAAAACAAAATTAAGAATATGCTAACCACACCAGTAATCGTAAACAATGGAAATGAGTTTAAGTGTTTTCTTAAATGTCTCTCTGAAATTCAAGAATATTCAGCTATAGAAGGCATTTCCACTGCAAAATACTATAGGAAAATTCTAAATAACACATGAGAAGATACCCCACAGTATCACGCATGGAATGTCATATGGTACACATAACTATGTACCATACAGTTTATATTGGTCAGCTGATGGGAGCTAACTATGTAGCTGAGAGGTGGAGTACTTGCCTACATATACACAGCTTTGGGCTGAATCTCCAGCATGGCAAAAAAAATTAAAATTCATGACAATATATTTTAAGGAAATCTTAATAAACAAGTAGATACTTATACCAGGCAGAAATCGAATTCAAGGTGAAAATTATAAGATTTTTTGTTATTGTTGTTTTTTGTTTTTCGAGACAGGGTTTCTCCTGTTCTAGAACTCATTTTGTAGACCAGGCTGGCCTTGAACTCACAGAGATTGCCTGTCTCTGCCTCCTAAATGCTTGGATTAAAGCTGTGTGTCACCAAGCCTGCTAAAGATTTTTTTTTTAGAAGTTATATAAAAAGCTATACATTTGGGGACTGTAGAGATGGCTCAGTGGTTAGGTGCACAGGTTGCTCTTCCAGAGGACCAGGATTATATTCCCAGCACCCACATGGTGACTATCATCTGTAACTCCAGTTCCAGGGGATCTGATGACCTCTTCTGGCCTCAGGCACCCCTCCACATGCACGCACACACACACACACACACACACACACACACACACAAATAAAAATAAATCTTTTTAAAAGAAATTGACACCAGATAACAAAGGAAATCTGAATTCCAAAAATGCAGGATGATCACACAAAATGACAGCAAGAGTAAAATAATAATAATAATAATAATGATGATGATGATAATAATAATAATGAAAATATCAGAGTAATTTATGAATAAACCTATCAGTGTTTGTAGTGTTACTTCTTGGAAAAAGAGTTGGAGATAAACATGAAATTTTTATATTTAGCCGCATGAATGAGATATTTGCTTGATTTTTTTATTGTTGAATATATAATTTTGAGTTGTTTTAAGTAACAAGTATATAAAACAACAAACGAATATCAAATTAAGCTTCTTCCAATTGACAGGAAGAAAGCCTTAAAACTGAATTACTAGCTGGGTGGTAGTGGCGCATGCCTTTAATTCCAGCACTTGGGAGGCAGAGGCAGGAGGCTGTGAGTTCGAGACCAGCAGGGTCTACAGAGTAAGTTCCAGGACTGTTTCACACAGAGAAACCTTGACTTGAACTTCCCCACACACACAACAAAAAAAACCAACTGAATTACTTAGAAATAAAGTCACAACAGTTGTTACCTATCAAGACCTCAGCTTAAGGCAGAGCAGTAGCCAATGCACGTGTATAGCCTGGAATGCACGGTGTAGGAAACAGCAAAGCTGACTGAGGTGTGAAGCCAGGACAATCCTGAGGAAAGGTGCAAATAGCGTTGAAATGAGACAGACTGTTGTTTGCTGCTTCAGTAAACATCCAAGAGAACCTGCTGAGCCACCAGCAATCCAGTAAGAAAGAATAAAACTGTGATGTGCTTGCTTCTTATCCAGACAGGAGTTAGCTCCTCCTGCTGGTGGGGCTGTTTGGGGAAAGGCCTTTGAGTTATATTGAGGAGGAAGTACATTGACTCAGAGTTATATTGAGGAGGAAGTACATTGACTCATCACAGAAAGCATCAAATAGACTCTGTCAGGTTAGACCTCTGTCCATGGACAAGGAGCCGCACCGACAGCTCCCCTAGAGCAAGATTTTCATAGGTGCGATGTCCAGTATCACAGAGCCATCTCCGTGGAAGCTGGGTAAGGGGAGGAGTCAGCCAGAGAAAGAACAAATGCTCTTCTAGCTGGGGGAGGTGCAAGCTGAAGACTTGAGTTTGGCCCCCAGCACACACATAAAGCAGGGTACCATAGCGCACTTCCAAAATCCAAAACAATATGGGAGGCAGCGACAAGAGAATCCCTGGAAATGTGAAGGCTAGTCAGCAGCAATCAAGCATTGTGTCTCATACAGTGTAGAAGGTGTGAACCCACCCCTGCGGCTGTTCTCTGACCTCCATGATGCACTGTGGCACATACATACATACCCACACATGCACATGCACACACACACACACACACACACACACACATGCATACAGATTAAAATTAGACTCCATTCAAAGGGAGGACAAGAAAGCTTTGGAAATCATCATAGGTAGTAACAATAGCAGGGAAGTGCTGGGGGAAATATGGAAGATGCATAAAAAACAAGAGCGGTGCAACACGCTGAAAAGAAGCGAGACAGAAAGCCTGGGGCAGGAGGCACAAAGAAGAGCTCATCAAACGGTGGTCATCGGCTGAGAAAGCTCTGGAGTTTGACAGCCCTGAGCCAGAGGTTAGCAGATGGGTCAAGCTCTGGAGCTCCCTTTGTGCAGTGTAATATACTCTATACCACCGCTGATCTCGCCCCTGGGAGATAATAAACTGTGAGGACAGGGTCTCTGCTTGAACATACCTCAGCACGGTGGTTGCTCTCCCTCCGCAGTGTACTTGGGAGACCCCCCACAGCTAGATCATTAGCCACCCCAGGGGCTGCAATCCAGGGAGTCTGGGAGCACAGGCGGCCTGCACAGCTCACACCCTGCAAAGCTAAGTGTGGCCAGCAGAGGCCCCCAGTATACAAAGAAGGGAAGCCATTGGGAGGCGACAGCTCCAGGAGCCATCAGACAGCTGCTGGGTAGAGCCTCGCTCAGTGGGAGCATGGATTATAGGAAGGACATACAGACGCGCAGTTCAGCCGATGCTCCTCACTCTTCTTCCTCTTCTCCCACTTTATTTTTACTACTGCTAGTAGTAGTCTCACTTTATTGTGTTAAAAACAATTAAAAGCTTTTATGTTTTTATTCTTTATGCCCTCTTACAGCTTAATTTTGTTAATGCATTTTTCTCCTTTTTCAAATTAAAAAGATCCTTTTTATTTTATGGGTATGAGTGTTTTGCTTGCATGTATGTCTGTGTACCACACCCATGCCCGTTGATTGTGGAGGTCGGGTCCCCTGGAACTGGAGTTACAGACAGCTGTGGGCTGCCATGTTGGTGCTAGGAATCGATCCCAAGTCCTCTGGAAGAGCAGCAAATGGTTTTAACTACTGAGCCATCTATCCAGCCCTTCTGCATTTTTCTTGTCATTGGGCATTTTTTCCCTACCTCCTCAATTATTTTTCAAATGAACAAGTTTATTTGGCTCCCTTGCTGCGGCATCTGCAGCCAGTTTCTCCCTCTTACGCCGTTACCCCTTCTAAGACCACGTGCAGTTGGGCCCTTCAGTCCCTCGGTACCTAACTAACATACATTCTGTAGGTCATTGAGGCCTCATTGCACCCCTCTTGGACAGAACAGTCAAACCCAAGCTAACTCAACTGTGGATCACATTTAGGACCTGGGCTGCTAGAATGAGAAGTGTGGTACAGCTCAGAGCCTGGGCCTCCAAGGGAGGAAGCCTGTGTGAATGGTTCAGCAGGTAATAGTAGCCATACCTGTGATACCCAAGGCCCAGGATTGTATCTGCAGCTGCCCAGACCAGCCACGGGGCACGAGCTGGTCCTTGTTCTTCTGGCTTCTGGATCTCACTTGGGTTGTGGCAGGCCATTCAAAGCCCCCAGTATGAGCAGCCTCAGTCACACCTCTTCCTGATGTCATCTCTTCTGCCTCCTGTTGAGTATGTGCAAGGCTTAGCTGGGTGGTAGTGGCTTGCACCTTTAGGAGGCAGAGGAAGGTGAGTCCCTGAGTTCGAGGCCAGCCTAATCTACAAAATATGTGGAGGCCTTCGAATGGCTTAGGCCAGCCAACAGCTAAGAGGGGTGATCCCACAGCCAGGCTTCAGGGAGTGTCAAGCTCCTGATCATCCAGGTGTTCACAGGGCAGGACACTGAGGCACACAGGGCCTCTTCTCCCTGCCACCCACCGACACACAGCAGCCACACCTGCAGTGCCGCTAAGGGCAGTGCTTTGTTCAAACAGTTTGTCCTTTGTGTCCCCCCTTTTCAAAAGTTTGTTTACCTGCGGTGTGTGTGTGAGTGACTGCACAAGTGTGGAGGTCGGAGGACTACCTGGAGAAGACAAGCTCCCCTTCTATCCGGTGGTCCCAAGGATTGAACTGAGATCATGAGGCTTAGTGGCAAGCCCCCTCCCTGCTGAGCCACCCTGATGACCCTCCCTTTCACTCTACTTTCCTGCTGTTTTGACTTACCTTACTAGGGTTAATAATAATAATATAAAAAAAAAAGCCTTGGCATTTTTGTTTTTTACTCCCCTTCTTATAGCAATACAGTTTTGTTTTTTAAACTTTCTAATTGCTGGGAAATCTTTTGCAGGTATTTTCTTTTTTACTTTTTCTAATCACTTGCTCTTTTTCCTCTCCATCACATTCTTCTCTACTCCTTTCCTCCTTTAACTTGATTCTCCTGTTGTCCCCACTTCCTTCCTTCTGTGTCTTTTCTTCTCGTTTACTGTCTTCACATTTATTCTAGATGTCTAACTTGACTATTTCTAAATTTCTAAAATTTCACATTCCACGTTAGTTTGACATTTCCTGGCTTAGGTCAGTGTTAGCATGGGTGTGGCTTTCACTGATTTCCAGTCACTTGTGTGTGTGTTGTAGGCGTTTGGTTGTTGCTGCTATAATAGTTTGCTTTCTTCTCTCTGAGCAGGGTTGGGGATTGAGCCCTTTAGACTAGACTGCTCACAGGAAGAACCTTCCCCCTAAAAAACCTGGAGGAGAGGTCCCACTAACAAATGCACAAAGCCCAGTGCTGAAACGTTGAAGAGCCAGGCAGCACGACCCTTTACAAGAGCCTCCCTCGTCGATGACGGTGGTGCACGCCTTTAATTCCAGCATTTGGCAGAGGCAGGCGATCTCTGAATCAGAGGCCATTCTGGTCTCCAGAGCAAGTTCCAGGGGAAAAAAAAAGAGCCTAACTCCCCAGCCACTAAATTTGGAGGCACCAAGGTAGGCAAGGTACAGAAGGACTCAAAAGTTTAGTAAAACTGACCAGTGACTCCAGAGGATACAGCAACAGATGGATTTAATCGAGGACCCAGCGAAGATGGTCAACCACACAGAGGGAAATGCCAGCCAAATGGATGAGAAAGTCACCAGCATGGGTGCAAATGTCAACAGTGTGGCAGGAAAATCCAACAAGGCACTTGTGATTTTGAAAACAAAAGAGAAATGTTGGAAAACTAAAAAAAAAAAAAAAAGCCCAAGCTAAAACAAAACAACCAAAAGACAAGCAAACTCACACACAGTAGGAAACCTGTCCAACACACTAAACCAAGCAGAAGAAAGAATATCAGGAACAGAAGACAAAGTTGAGGAAATACGGAGTCAAGTGTTGATTCAGAAAAGAAATTGAGATGTGGTGAAGAGATCAAAGAAAGAAACAGGCTGACAGGAACTGTGCCTGAGATCAGAATCTGTTCAGGAAAGTTAGAGCAGGTAACTTTCCAAGCTAGACAAAGTGGATGCCCAGACGCAGGCGTTTAGAACCCAGATCTCACCAGAGAGCCTCTCTGGGACACACCAGAGTCCAGATGCCAGAGTGCAAAGCAAAGATAGAATATGCAGAGCTCCAAAGGAAACCGCCAGCTCACCCTGTCAACACCTGCAAGGCAGCCCCGGGAGGTGCTCAGCCGGCAAACCCTTGCTGGACCCAAGTTCAATCCCTAGTACCCACGGTAGGAGAGACCTGACATTGGAAAGTTATCCTCTGACCACCCCGTGTGTGCCATGGCATGAGTGCGCACACACACAATGAGAATGAATCCTCCTGTTTGTGGGTTTTTGAGGTCATCAGGCATGGTGGCAAGCACCTTTATCTGCTGAGCCATCTTGCCAGACTTTGTTGTTGTTGTTGTTGTTAATACAACAGAATCTCACTGTGCTTCCAAGGCTGGACTTGAACTCCTGAGTGCCACTGATCTTCCTGACTCCTCAGAGATGGGGTATCTGGGCGAATGTCCCTATGCCTAGCCTTTTACTAACATCTTGCCTTAATATACCTTGTTTTCCATTTATGGGTCAATATCAACACACTATTATTTGAGGTTCATAGTTTACATTAGATTCATGCTGCGTTATGCAAGTTCTCTGGATCTTGACAAATGTCACCATTACAGCATCATACAGACTTGTTTCACTGCTTTGAAAATCCCCCTCAGTGCTCTTGGCATGGCGACCTCCCCACCTCAAGGCCCTGCCAAGCACTCATAATTTGTTGCTTCATTATTGTGCCTTTTTGGAATGTCCTGTCATAGGACATGCACGATGTGGGGTTTATCCATCTGCTTCCCACTTTTGTGGATTACAAACCTCTGTAAACATCTGTGTGTAGCTTTTTGTGTGGACACAGGTTTCCAGCAAATGTATCCGAGGGCAACCCCCGAGTCATATGGTCAGGCTCTGTTCAGTTTTGCACAGGACTGCCAAGCTGTCTTCTGGCCATTCTTCATCCCTGGCCAGCAGTGAATGGGAGCTCCTGCTGCTCCCTCCTCATTTGTGACTGTCCGATTCTTGGATGTCAGCCATTCTGAGAGGTGTGCCATGGTCCCTGCGGTGGCTTCCATCTGGGGCTCCCTAGTGACACACGATGTCTCACATCTGCTCCTGCACACGTTTGCCATCTGCCACTCTTCATAAAATGTGTAGCCCAGGTGACAGCTGGGGCTTCTGGTCCCTCAAAAGTCAGATAAGATTCATTAAGTCCCTTATTCCAAGCCTGTGAACGTGCTAATGCCTCCTTGAGATAAAGGGAGGCAAGATTAGACTAGGAGAAGCTTCTAGAAGTGGAGGCATCTACCACACTTATTTCCACATGGAACATGAGTGCCTTCCCAGGCCCCCTCATGTGATCTTGGCAAGGGCCACCCTCCAGTGGGTGGGATAGGTACTATTTACTATTATTCCTTGAGAAATGAGAAGTGTGGAGATAAATTGTTCCAGCTTACACACTCTGAGGTGGAAGAGTGAGACGTGAGCTCTGGCCACTCATAACTCAGCCCTAAGGGTCTTGTGGTGGCAGAATTGGCCTGTTTGCTGAAGACTGGTGAGGCTGGTGAGTACCCTAACCACCTTTTTGTTTTCTTTTTCGTTATTAAACATTTACTTAATTGTTCGTTTATTTTGTGTGGGGGTGGGAGTTGTGAGCGCTTGTGGAGACCAGAGGACAACTTTTGGGAGTCAGTACCATCCTTCCACCATGTGGGTTCTGGGGCCCAAACCCAGGTGATCAGCCCCGGTGGCAGCTGCTGCCCTTACCTGCTGACTGTTTCATCTTCCCACAGATCTTGCTGTGTGGCCCAGGTTCTCCTTAAACTCCCCAGCCTCCTGCCTCAGCCTCCTGGTGTTACAGGCTTGGGCCGCCACCCCTGGCTTGTTTCATGAAGGCCTTTAACATGTCTACGTCCATACAGTCAGGAAGTGGAAGCGGAGATTCACTGAATCTAGGAGCTTGGTCTCAGGTGGAGCTGGAGTCTGGGGGCTCCCCAGTCTCTCCTGGTGGGGCTCTAGAAATAGGCAGCTTCCCAGCAGTTATGGAAGGCCTGGCATCCCTTGCAGGTCATCTGTGGTTGTCAGTCACTGAACCAGTATATAAAGCAGATTTTAAAACTTCGGATGCTTTGACAACTTGCTTGGGTCCTTGATGCCCTCCATGTGCTGGCCAGCTGCCATCAGATAATAAAGAATTCCCTTAGGAGAGTGCCCTTCACATATGCGCCAGCCACACTTGCCTTTTCCTTTATGGGACTCTTGCACCTGAGGCTGCCATTCTCCCAGCCTGCCGCTCACAAGCAAGTACCAAGCATGCCTAGGCCAGCAGGGCCCATGCCTGTCTGTCTGCCTCTCCATGTCTCTCTCCTGCCTCCTGATTTACCTCATGGCTACTTTGTATGGCTCTGCATGGCAGTGAGGTGCACATTCCTGCTGGCGACTGCAAGTAGCAGCCAGATCCCCATCTGTTGGTCAGCTCTTTTTTTTTTTTTTTAAATCTCATGTAGCCAAGGTTAGCCTCAAACTTGTGGTGTAGCAGAGGATGACTTTGAACCTCTGATCCTTCTGCTTCTACCTCCCAAGTGCTGGGATTACATGCATGTAATGCCATGCCTGTTTTATATGGTGCTGGGACTCAAACTCAGGGCCTTGTGTGCTAGGCAGTACTCTACCACTGAGTTATATCCTAGCCCAAGTCAACATATTTTAAAACAGCGAGTGTGATGTATTGAACTCTTACCCAGGTGGGCAATTTCCAGAAATATGGCAGTGTGGCCCTTCCTGGAGGCTGCAACCTGGAACATGCCCTGAGAGGCAGAATGTGGGGACCAGAAGATCAGCATCCTGCAAGACAGTTTTGAGTGTCTACAAGACATCCTTTTTCTGCTTCTGAAATTCCATAAGGGGTTCATACCACCTTGTGTGGTGCTTGGCAGGACGTAGATATCCCAGGAACTGACCTAAATCTGAGCCAAAACTATCCCTGGAGCTACAGGAGAATCTAGGGAGGGGAATCAAGACATAAAGACACCATGGTCTGCACTGTGTGAGGAGTTGAGAGTGCTTAGTTCCTCTGGTCTTGAGGGAAAGCAGCAGGGCCATCCTCCAATGGCCATCAGTTGGCCATGGGGTGTGGATAGAGAATGGCTAAGTTTAGCTTGCACTCCACAGTGAAATTCATTGTTGATAATGTAACCCTCTCCCACCAAGCTTTCTCCCAACTGAGACCTCCAAGGACAGAATGTGTTACTGTAAGAGTGTGTGTGTGTGTGTGTGTGTGTGTGTGTGTGTGTGTATGTGTGTGTGTGTTTTCTTTAATAAATCTGTGGTCCTTCATTACCCATTCATGCTTCTCACCCTTACTGGGGCCCTTACATCTGGCCTGCTTAATGCTGCAAATGTAACCGTGTTGAGTCTCCTGACAGTACTAATACCGCAGTCCAGGTGGGTTCTGGTCTCTATAGCAACAGTCCAGCTCTGCTGCTCCAGCAAACCACTTAAAAAACATCCTTTGCCTCATGGTCTCTGGTCTGAATGTACATTATCCCCTATAGACTTGTGTGCTTGGACACTTGGTCCTTGGCTGGTTTTGGAAGGTTGTGGAACCTCACTACAGGAAGTGGGACACTGTGGGGGCCTGCATGTTTTATAGCTGGAGCTCACTTCCTATCCTATTTTCTGATGATGACACAATGTGACCAGTTGTCATGCTCTTGCTACCATGCCCTCCCTCCAGTGTGTTCCTGTTTAATTTTTGAGCCAAGGTGCTGGAGAAATGACTCAGTTGTCATGAACATGTACTGCTCTTGCAGAGGACACAAGTTGCTGTGGAATATTCCTTTTGTACACAATGAAGATTTGTTGCTGTGGTTGGTCAAATGAAGAAGCTGACTGGCCGATAGCTGAACAAGATAAAGTTAGGTGGGAAAGCCAAACTGAGAAAGGTTGAGAAGAAGGGTAGAGTTGGGAGTCACCAACAGAGACAGAGGAAGCAAGATGGGTATGCCTTATTGAGAAAAGGTACTGAGTCATGTGGCAAAGTGTAGATAAGAAATATGGGTTAATTTAAGTTGTAAGAGCTATTTACAACTTTTCTATATTACAACAAATTATTATAATTTATATTAAGTCTCTTGTGGTTATTTGGGAGTGACTGCCAGACATAAAAAAGAAAAACTCCACCTACAAATGGAGCCCAACATGGGGAAACTACATCCACATAAAACCTTAGAGAGCTTGGGAAAGGATTCTAGATACAGAGAAACAAAGCCAAGAGTGGCTTCCTAGTCGTGTGTCTCTCATGCTAGCCGAAGTACAGGGACACATTTGGCTGCTGCCTTTGTGAGGGAGCCAACTGCAAGCTGCCATGCACTATGGCCTGTGCTAAGCTGAGCAATGCTGGTAGCTGACATAGCAGTTTAAGATTCAGTTCATTCGATCAAAAAACAATACAGATGCTTGGTAAAACAGATCCAGACAGGGGAAAAAAAAAAAAACCAAAAACTCTAAACAGGTTACAGTGTGTTTAAAAATATACATAGGCTTGGGAGAGAGAAGACGGAGTATATATAGTCATAGATTTAAAAATGTAGTTTTAAGACAATAAAGCAAATTTCTTAAAAAGGAAGTAATGTAATATAAAAGAAATAAACTACATAAAGATGAAAATTACAGAGTCTGGATCTTGTATGTTGTTGTGTTGTCTTTGATTTTTTTGGCTGCTAAGAGACACTGAATTATGAAAATTGCTAGGTTCAACCAACCTGTATGTTTTAAAAATACCTTGACTTCAAAATTTAAGTCAAAAGATATGTTACTTTGGGGGAGGGGTTATGCTTTTATTTCTACAGGAAATGAGAAGCTGTGGATTCATTCTGGATTAAAGAAAATCAGGTTTGATCAGGGAAGACCCCTGAAATCCTGACTACAGACATAAAAAAAAAAAACCCATAAAAGAACTACAAGACACATGGTGTATATTTTACCTGCTCAAACATACAGCAAAAAAAATAATCTTGTGTTAATACAAATATGCATGTTACCTTCAAAAGTTTATGTATTTTCAGAGCAAAGGGACCAGACACTAATAAAAATGGATGCCCCAGGTGATCCAGCTTCCAAAACAGTTTCAAGGCTGCTGACTGAGATGATCCAGCCTCACAGACTTAACCAATATCCTACATTTTCTCAGGTTCCAAAGATTACAAGCACTCCCAAACAACAGGAACTAGTTCCCAAAGGATTGGTTATGAATGTTTGTCATCATTTAAGGAGGATTGATTACAAATTGTTGTTGGTAATAGGAAAAAAGCTAAACAAAGTTAAATTCAAGGATCTCTTTCTAAAGGAAAAAAGGGGATAAGATATAGAAATGATAGGATAAAAGGGTAGATTATTGAATCTCTACTTTAATCCAAAAAACAGCTATTAATCTCAAAATATTTTACATTGATATAGATTTCAGTTTATTGATACAAATTTAAAGTTATTTCCATTATACTGTATGTATGTTTCTACTCTTGTTTGGGATATTGTTCTTATGCAGCTCATTTAAAAATGTAATGAATAATTAAGAAAGATAGTAATTAGTCATCTATAATAATCAAATTTATAGTCATGTTAAATATATTTTCAAGGTCATACACAGGTATATTTAGCTAGATAGATGGTCTTCAAACACTTCAAAACCTACAGAATATGGCATTTAATATGTTTAATAACCTAAGGCTTTTCATGACAGTGAGACACATCTGCACCTGGCAGCACTGATCTACTTCAATGAAGATGATGGGCATCTTTCTGGGAAAGCTAACCATGTAGACAAAGAAACTACCCTTGCCTCAGTTGCTGACAGCTACTGTCCAAACTGGTCCAGCAGATACAAAAAAAGTGACTGCTAAACTTTGCCAAGATAAGGTAGAACAGTCCTTCAAAATTTTCTGCTTCTCAAAAACGCCTGTCAGATGTTCTAGACCTGTAGGCCAGGAATGGATGCCCCAACATTACAGAAGAACCTAGGGTGTCTGTCCAGGCAGCCAGATGTCCCTATCATTAGGTAACATTTCACTCTTCTGGGATCTTTGATGGAGTGGAAGACTAGATAGTCATAGTTAAAGTTTTCCTTAGTTTTGATAAAAGGTAAGTTAAGTATAAAACTTTAGACTCACAATGATAAATAATAAAATATTTTCTCTAATTTTTTCAAATACAAATGGACTGGATATTGTAACTATAATTATTTAATAATTGTTTTTGTTGTACATAATCTTACTATGTTAAATTTAAAACCTTTTTAATTAGACAAAAAAGGGGAAATGCTATGGAATAATCCTCTTGTACACTGTGAAGATTTGTTGTTGTGATTGGTTTAATAAAGAAGCTGACTGGCCAATAGCTGAACAGGATAAAGTTAGGCTGGAAAGCCAAATAGAATGTTGGGAGGAAGAAGGGCAGAGTCAGAGGAGTCGTTAGCAGATGCAGAGAGAAGCAAGATGGGCATATTGTACTGAGAAAAGGTACCAAGCCATGTGGCAAAGTATAGGTAAGAAATTTGGGTTAATTGAAGTTGTAAGAGCTATTTAGTAATACGCCTGAGCTATTGGCCGAGCATTTAAACTTTATATTAAGTCTCTTGTGGTTGTTTGGGAGTGACTGCCAGAACAAAGAAAAACTCCACCAACACCAAGTTCAGTTCCCAGCATCTACATTTAGCAGCTCACCACTGCCTGTAGCTCTAGCTCCAGGGGGATCTGACACCTCTGGCCTTTATGCATTTATGTGCACACATACATGAGTAAAAATAAATCTATAAAAAATAATTAAAATAAATCTTGAAATAGTAAACCAAAATATCCCTCTTTTAAAGTTTTTGTCACAGCAACAAGAAAGGGAACTAATATAGTCTCCTTGTGGGGGAATCTAACATGAAACAGATTTGTAGAAGTGACCCTGTTTCTGTAGTTACAGTGTCCTGCTGGCACATGAAGCATCCCTGGTTCCTGATGGGGTGAAACACTAGGACTTACCTTTGCAAGTTAGGATGGTTGAGCAGTCTAAGGCACTGCATTCAGGAATGAGATGTGGACCTTTGGGGAAAGACAGAGAGGGAGCAGCCAATGCAAAGGTGCTGGACTAGTCAGGGTCCTTCAGATCCAACAGAGTATATGCATATGACATAAAAGGTGATTTATTAGATTGTTTTATGGCATCAGCAGTCCCTATCCGATCCTGAATTCCTTGAAGTTCCTAGAGAGCTGGTGCTATGACTCCATGTAGAAATGCCGAAGAAACAGGAGGCCAGTGTTGCCTACAGCAGTCATCCTTATACTCACCCAGAAGATGGGGCTTGCAGGCTCTATGTGGGCACTGCCTTCCTCCCTCTTCTTCAGGATGCCAGCCTGCTGAGGGATGCCACTCACAATTGGGAAGGGGGCTTTTCTTCCAGTTACTGTCCCATGTGTCAGTTCTCTCTAGGAACACCCCTATAGTCATACAGAGGCGAATGTCCATAGTTGTAGATATTTCTTAATTCAGTCAAGTTGGCAAACAAGACTATAACAAGCCCCCAGGGAACATGAGGGACAGAGAGAAGATGGGGAGGAAGCAGCGATCCCAAAGGCTCTGTCAGCAATTCTCAGGCATTTTGGTCTCTGGGTGATGTGGGAGCCCCAGATCAGAGGAGTATGAAACTGGCTGGTGGTATGAAAGGCTTTCTTGACTACGCTAATAGGAATAAACATTGAGCAGAGGTAGAAGCAGGAAAGAGACTGCCTAGATGGATACTGCAACAATATATGTGAAAGGTGATACTACTGAGATTGATGTGCCTCAGTAAAGGGAGTGGGAGATGGCCAGATTCTACACAGATAGAGAAGACAGGCTACTGGAAGACTGATATGGAACATGAAGAAAGAGGATATGGAATGTGAAGAAAGAGGAATCATGGGTGACAACTAGAAAATGTCATAGCAAATGGCATGTGTGCTGATGGTTTATTTTATGTATAGATCTGACTGGGCTGTAAGACACCCAGGTAACTGGTCAGACATTATTTCTGGGAGCATCTGTGAAGGTCCCTCTGGAAGAGGTTAGCATTTGAATCAGTAGACAAGATTCATGTCACCTGTGGAGGGCCATCATCCAATAAGCTGAGGGACCTGAGTAGACAGAGGCAGGGGAAGGGTGGATTTACTCTGTGCTGGAGCTAAAATACCCATTTCCTCTTGCCCTCTGACTTCTGGGGACTGACTTATGCCATTGGCTCTTCTGGTTCTGACTTGCAGGAGTCCTTCATGCCCCACAGGTTACATCTTTTGGACCGTAGGGCCTTTCCTCAGAGTTGACATGCCTATTACAGCTTCTATATAAAGTATTCCCAAAACAGCTCATGCTGAAGGCCTAGCTCCCCAGTGATGGTGCTGCTGACAGGTGGTTGGATCATGAAGAGCTAACGTCATAAGGTAATCCACTGATAAGTTCAGAGCAAAATGGACTCTTGGAAGGTGTGGTGGTTTGAAAGAAAATGACCCCCAAAGGCAGTGGACTATTCAGAGGTGTGGCCTTGTGGAGTAGGTGTGGTCTTGTTGAAAGAAGTGTGTCTCTCTAGAAGCAGGCTTTGAGGTTTCATCTATGCTCAGGGTACTGCCCAATGTCTCAGACCTTTCTGTTGCCTGAAAAATGTAGGACTCTCAGCTACTTCTCCAGCACCATGTCACCCTGCATGCCACCATATCCCACCATGATGATAATGGACTGCACCTCTGAACTGTAAGTGAACCATCCCAATGAAATGTTTTCCTTTATAAGAGTTGCTGTAGCCACGATGTCTCTTCACACCTTTCCTTCTGTCTTAGTTAGGGTTTCTATTGCTGTGAAGAGACACCATGACCACGGCAACTCTTAGAAAGGAAAACGTTTAATTGGGGCTGGCTTACAGTTTCAGAGGTTTAGTCCATTATCGGCATGACAGGAAGCATGGTGGCATGCAGGCAGACACAGTGTTGCAGAGGTACCTGAGAGCTCTACATCTGGATCAGCAGGCAGCAGAAAGAGAGAGTGAAACACTGGGCATGGCTTGAGAATCTGAGACCTCAAAGCTGGTTCCCGGTGACACACTTCCTCCAACAAGGCCACACCTACTTCAACAAGGCCAAACCTTCTAATAATGCCCTTCCCTATGAGCCTATGGGGGCCATTTTCTTTCATTCACTGCAGTCTGTTATGAGGGAGTGACTCACTGAGGCCATGCCTTTAAGGTTGTGTCTGGTTCCTAGAGCCTTCTCCTTGCAGTCTCCTGCCCCTTGCATCTGTGATGTGAACAGCTCCACTCTACCACTCCTGCCTTATGCTCTGCCTCACCAAAGCCTGGAAACAAACAAGCCAGGTGACCTTGAACTGAAACCATGAGTCAAAATAATTTCTCCTTTAAATCACTTTTCCAAGGATTTCAGCAAGAGAAAACTAGGCCAATGATCCAAACCAATGCCATGCCTTTAATCCAATCCTGGTCCTCATTAACCACCAGCAGAACAAGCGAGAACCTTTGAGGCTGCCCTTCACTCTTCTGTCCCTCAGCCCTGTACCCACCTTACCGATGTCCTGTCAGTGGTAGTTCCCAAGTATCTCCCCAGTTCGTTTGCATTTCCCTCTGGCCAGCATCCACCAAGACAGCAATCATCTAGTCAAGGCTATGTTCCTCTGACCTGAACTACTCACAAAAAGTGGAACCTCATCATGCCAATCTGTCACTTCTTCCTTTCGGAGCAGATAACACCCCGTCTGGTTTCCATACTGCCATCACTCTGCTCCACTTACATTGACTTGTCTGGTCCCCCTGCTTTTCATGTCCCTCAGGTCATGTACCACAGGTCTTGTGCAAATACTGGATCTTCCTGCTACATCCTTGTCCTTGTCTCCACTCTTGGGAAGCTCAAGCTTCATACCCAGATTCCAACATTGCTTAGCAAGGAGGTTGACTCTGGCTGAGAGAAAGCTCCCTAGCACAGCTCTCCCTCCTGTGGAGCACATGTTGGAGTCAGAGTCATAGTGTCATATGTCTTGTGCTATTTGCTATTTGTCCACATTAACCATTTACCTGCATCTGCCCAGTACTCCATACAGTGTTGGACTTCTCTGAGGCACTCATAAATCTGTATTAGATGAGTGAGTGACTACCTGTACCGCTTCCTGCAAGGACTTTCATACAAGGCTGATCCTCCCGCTACCTCCTTAGACTGGCAGAAAGATGGGGATGATAAGCAGTGTGAAAACATGAGTAACCTTCAGTCAGGTGAACCCTACTCAACCCTGTTGCAGAGGATGGCTTTTGACTTTCTGGGAAGGGATCCAGGATAATGAAACTGTGCTTGTCTCTCCAGCATGCAGCTGTGTCTGTAGCAAGGTGTGTATCCTACGTTTTCCAGGGAAAGCCTTGGGTCTTCCACATGCCACAATCTGGACACCTTCAGAGTTTGAATTTCTGCATCAGCCGCATGACTGGCAGGATGCCCTGAATTTGGCTCTGCCAGCCTTCCTTCACGTATGGATGCAGCTCAGATGGGAGTCTGGGTCTTCTAGGAATTGGCAGCTATCTCCTCCAGGACAGGGGAAGGTCTGGACCTATGGATGCTGAGTGGTCTCCCCAAAGACTTTGGAACAAGTACAACGAGGTGAATAGGGAACTAAGGCTTGGGTGCTCCTGGTCCATGGCCTCATCTCTGGGAATCCCAGTTGTTGAAGAAGGGTCTTGTATTAGCACCATCTTCATCAGAGCTCACTAGACCAGGGACACCCCACTAGATATGACTAAACGAGGTGATGGTCTCAGAACGGGGCGGGGGGGGGGGAAGCTGCGCAGAGACTATTCTAGTTCCTATTGAATATGTCAGTCTGGAGGTCAAGTGGAGCGAGTGCTGGCCCGATTGTGGCTTCTGGATGCACAGAGAGGCATAACAAGCTGACATGCCGCAGGAGACAGGCTAAGGAACAGAAGACAGGAGGCCATGTGGTCCAATAAAGTGGAATACTTAACCTTCACCCCTGTCTCCTTCCAGGAGATTCTGATGTGTCCCTAAGCATGTTCCTTCTGCAGAGGCAGAGATGGGGTGGGGAGGAAGAATACAACGAGAGACAGTTCGGAGTGAAAAACAAACATCAGGCCTCCCCACTGGCTGGAAGTCAGTGAACGGAGAGGAAGAAAGCCTGGGACTGGCTGGGCATTTATTCTCGCCCCTTGCTAGAAACTGTCCGTGTATCATCTCTTCTTTGAATGGAAAGAACCTTATGTGGTGGATTTTATTACCTTCATTCGTTAGATAGGGAAACAGGCCCAGAGAGGTACTGCATCCCTGACAGGTAGGTGCTACAGAAGTGGATACAGGGCCAGCTGTGGAAGCACAGCTGGCGATTACGCTGCCTCCTGCCTTCAAATCTTACCTGCAGACAATAGGTGGGCAATGGCAATGATGGCCATTGGCTCCCTGGCCAAGAAAGCAACGGCAGCAGCATGTGTTCCGCCCGATCCAAGCCTGTTTACCATGTGTCCACACTGCAAAATGCGTCAAAAAATGTCACTCCTGTGGAAAATCCCTTCTGTGCCTTCAGCCCTGTCTAATTTCCTCCTGTGACATGACAGGGTGAAATTAACATTGTAACCTTCCGAGGTAGATGTCTATCTCACCCATCACTGAGGCCAGGGAAGTCTCTGCTCAGGGTCACAGTGGGGCTGGCACATTTCCCAGGAAGGGGATGTGGCAGGCTAATGGCGTGCAGGGAGAAGGAAGGGGTATTTTCTGCCTGTGAGGCAGCAGCTGTTTTGTGTCCCTGCCCTTTCCTTATTTGCAGGCTCCTACTTTGGGTACCACATTGTCTCAGGAGCCACGGCTGGCGGATGGTACTAGAAGCTGCCCTTCTGTATGCATAGCACACACATGGTTTCCATGGGAACATCTCAGAAGAAGGATGCTACATTCCCAGCTTTTGGTGGCCTTGGATAAACAATGGTGTTGGATGTTGCTGAGAAGTTCAGAACCTTCTTTCCTTCTGCCTCCTCTAATGCTATCTCTAAGCACCCCTCAACCGTGCAAAAAATGAACTGAAACGAAAAATTGGGTCCATTAAGCTTTTACTATGCAGGACAAAACTTCATGTTTATTTAATGAGCTCTCTCTCTCTCTCTCTCTCTCTCTCTCTCTCTCTCTCTCTCTCTGTGTGTGTGTGTGTGTGTGTGTGTGTGTGTGTGTGTAGACCATATCCATCAAGCTGGCTTAGAAGTACAAAGGGTCTGAGGAGAGCATTCTGGTGAGGGCTGCTGAGGTTTCTCTGGGTATTTGGGGGGTCTCTTGCTTCTCTCTGACATTGCCATCTCTGCAGGTGCTGCAGCACTGTTCGCGCCGGAGCTTGAACAGTTTGGTCCTCAGCTCACTCACACAGTCCTCTGTTCTTGAGGCACACCTATTCTGTGCTAGGTACTTCACCACACCCGGGTCCACAGAGGACACACGTTGACACGTCAAGGCTGTGGGTACAGGATGGAGTAGTTCCTAATGCTGGGAAACTATTTAGAGGGCATGTTGTTGTTTGACCCTTAGGAGCCTAAGGCCAGGGAGGGTGGCCTGTGCTCTGCAGAAGCAGTTCATAAAGGACATGGGGCCTGTGCATGGCTTACTTTTCTTACTGGGACAAAGTATCTGACAAACGACTTTCCTTTGGCTCACAGTTTGAGGGGACATAGTCCATCATGGAGGGGACACTGTGGCAGTGGAGGCTGAGGCAGCTGGTCACATTGTATCCATAGAGGAAGCAGACAGATGACTGTTCAGCTCGCTTTCTCCTCTTTGTTAATTGGGGGCCCCAGCCCATGCCGCGGTGTAGCCTGTACTTAGAGTGGGTCTTCCAACCCCACTTAACTGAATTAGATACTTTCCATGTCATGACTGTGTGGAGAACAGTGCAGTGAACATAGACCGCAGTGACCTGTTTGGCATACCACTTTCCTTTGAGTATTACTCAGTAGTGGGACTGCTGGATGGATTGTGTGCTTATTTATTTTGATATTAGGGGTAGAACCCAGACCTTATGCATGCTGGGCAAGTACTCAACCAGTGAACCAGGTCCCCAGCATGGTAGTTCTGTTGTTAATGTTTTGAGGCCCTGCCAGTCTGTTTACCATGATGGCCATAGAAGTTTACATTCCCACCCACAATGTTCTGTTCGAACAGGCCATGCGTTTTCTCCACATTCTTACCCTCATTATCCTTTGACAATAGCTATCCTAACAGCTATAAGGCAGTGGTTCATTGTGGTTTCTTTTAGATTTATTTTTATTTTTAACTATGTGCCCATGTGAGTGCAGGAGCTTTTGGAGTTTGAAGAGGCCATCAGATCCCTTGAGGCTGGAGTTACCAGTGGTTGTGAGGTGCCCAACCTGGGTGCTGGGAAGTGGACAAGGGTCCTCTGGAAGAGCAGTGTGTGCTCTTAACTGCTGAGCCGTCTCTCCGGCCCCTTCGTTTCCCTGATGATGAATGACACTGAACACTCTCTGTCGGTTCACCATTTCCTGTTGTTTAAGGAATGTCTGCAGTCACCCTTTCCCCATTCAAAATCAGGTCAGTTTTCCTTTTTTTTTTTTTTTTCATTCTTTGTAATTTATTACCAGTATATTACCCTTATATTTTTATTACCAACCCTGGACCAGTCCTTTCTCAAAGGGATATGGGAAGGATGAGTCCCCACATCTGCCATCCTAACCTGGTTCCCGGTAAAGTCCTAGGCCCTCCCTGATGAACGTCTACGGTCTCACAGTCCGTCCATTTAGAACACATGCACACACCAAAGAGAGCCTCTGTATGGGGCACAGCCAACACTGCACGCTGGCTTCTGTGGTCTCTCATCTCCCGAGTATTAGCCCCACTCCCCCAGTCAGCTTGCTGGCCCTTCAAAGCTACAGACATGTCTTACTTGAGCATAGCAACAGCCTAGTGTGGGGCTGAGAACGGAGGCGGGCCTTGGGAGCAGTGTCTGAGTTGACTAAGGGATTTCTCTCGGCCCTTTCATCCTGTGTGCCTGTGTCCCCCACAAGCCCCTGAGCGCAGCAGTTGGAAGCCGCCCGCTCACTCTCAGGGTGAACTTCCCGCAGATGAGAGCTGGCCTCCCCTCCCCCATCACCAGTCACTGCTCATGTCACAAATCGAAGACAAAGCCGCGTTTAGCAAATCCTGCAGTCCCACTCTCGACACCTCCCGCACAGAAAAGCATTTGACAACTGGTTCCTATGGCAACGGGCTTTCTTTGAAATAATTTCTGGTTCGCCCTGCCAGCCCCCCACCTTGCTCTTCTTGAGAGTAAATGGCCAGCGTGGAAAATGAGACAAGGAAAGAATATTCCGCCAGCAGAGCCAGTGGCGGGGGTGGGGGCGAGGGGATTCTGACTGGCTTAGAGAGAGAGAGTTCATACAGGCTACTGTCCTCGGAGCTATGCTGATGCTCAGCCATGGGTTAAAGTATGCCAAAAGTGAAGTCTCCAGAAAGCTGACAGCAGCATTAACAGGCGCTATTTAGAGCAACGTGGAAGTGTGGCGCACTCTAATTTTGGAAAAGAGCCATCTTCGCACATTCTGAGCAACAGTGTCCTGGAAGCTGCTGGCTCCCTCTTCCTGTTGCTTGTGAGTGAGCCTCGGCACACTGGCGAGGTTCTTTTCTTCAGAGGGGAGCTGACTTTGCCCCTCATCTTTGTCCCCCATGGTATGAAGCAGTAGAAGACCAAGCCTTAATTCTGCTGTGGACTGAACAGAGTTAACACCAAATTCCTGTGTTCAAACCCTGGCCACAGAGTACAACTGCTTATGACTGTGTATGGAGATGGTGAGTTTGAAGAGGTGATTAAGGCACACTGAGACTGGTGGGGTGAGCCCTAGTCTAGTGTGACTGGGGACCCCAGAAGAAGTGATCAGAACACACAGAGACACTGGGGATATGTGTGCACGGAGAATACCAAGTGGGGACACAGGAAGACAGCTGTAGAGATGGTGTGACAAGGTACTTCAGGCAGGGTTGTGGCTCAGATGGTAGACTGCTCATCTAGCGTGCCTGAAAGCAGGTGTGGGAGTGTGTGCCAGTAATCTCAGCACTTGGAAGATACAGGCAGGAGGATCAGGGGTTCAAGGTCATCCTAGGCTATATAGCAAGTTTGAGGCTAGCGTGGGCTGCATGAGACAATGTCTAAAAATGTTTTTGTTTCATTTTGTTTTGAGTTAGGTAGTCATAAGCAAGACAGTCACAAACCACAGACGTTTATTTCTCAAACTTGTACAGGCTGCAAAGTCCAAGGTCAAGGTGCTGGCTGATTCAGGGCTCAGTGAAGATGCACTTTTTGGTTCACAGATGGCAGAAGGGCCACGGTGCTCTCTGGGGTTTCTTTTATAAAGGACACTAATCCAATTCATGATGGCTTTACCTTCATGACTTTGTCATCTCCCAAGGGCCCCAAATTCAAACAAATGCCATCATACTAAAGGTTGAATGAATGAGTTCCTTCCTCCTTCTAACCCCCTCCTCCACCTCTTCTTTTGAGACATGTTCACAAGTAGCCTAGGCTAGCCTCAAACTTGCTAGATACCCTAGGCTGGTCTTGAATTCCTGAGCCTTCTTCCTCCATCTCCCAGTGTTGAGATTACAGGTGTGTGCCATCGTACTGACCTTTAGAATTTCAACATGGGAGTCTAGGGACAGACTCAAACATTTAGTCTGCAGTAGTACAAGGTGAGGAGAGCAGAGGCCAGCCCTGCTGACACCTTATCTTGGGCTTCCAGCCTCCAGAATTGTGGGAAATAAATGTCTGATGTGGAAGCCTCTCTGCTGCAGCATTTCGTTACATCTGTCCAAACGAATCAATACGACTTTCCCAGGAGCTACAGTCTCCATTTGTCAGACCAGCGCTTGGGACTGTGTCGTCTGTGGTCATTCTAATTTGAGTCCTTCAAAGGAATGGACGGTCTCCACCAGGTACCAGAAAAAACCAGGGACACCCAGCCAGCCACCGATTACAACCGCATGATGCCTCTTAGTGACATGGGACCATGTACTTGAGCTCCTTCTACCCGCTTACCTGCACCATGTTGTTAACATTATCCCATGATGGGGTCCCCTGAGGCTGGGAGCCATCTTGGTTTTCTTTGTGTCTCAGCCACTGACCAGAGGCTGAATAAATATTTCTGACTAAATCAACGTATTTCAACCAAGGTTCCGGGGACTTCTCCATTCAAAGAGAAGTTAGCTGGCCTTTTGTTCCTAAGAAGGAGACAAAAGCTTATCAAGGTTGGGTGACTTTCCCAAGGCCCAGAGAGGTAAAGCTGAGATGGGAACCAGGCTCTCCACAATTCTGCATGGAGATTTTCTACTCCACCTTTCAGCAAATGAACACACGTAGGCTGGTGTGTGTGAACCCATGCTAGGAGAAAAGTGCTCGCACCCACCTCTCATTTAGGCACATTCCCTTGTGGACAGAAACTAAAGGTGAGTTTATTTATTGTGTTTCAGAGGACGACACATCACCCAGCTCACGTGCAAGTATTTGCCCCTTCCAACCCTTCATTCTCTTGACTAGAAATTCCTGCGGGCTCCAACGTCTGAGTTTTGAGCTGAGTCTACATATTATCAGCATTCAGCACATTTTTAGAAATGAATTAATGAATACATGAAAGCAGAAACCATTCTTAATTCCTATTTCTGGCACCCAGAGCCTTCTACAATCTGGTGCCTTCATCGCCAGCACTCTGAGATATAACCCTTCCCTGCTCATCTCTAATGTGCTTGCAAGGAAATGCGTAGCTTTGGCACTCAGCTCAGGCTCAGATCGGGTTGTACTCTCCCCATTGTTGTATGTGCTGATGATGAAGCCACTGAGCTCCACTCCAGTCCGTTCTCTCCCATATTGTCCATCATCTTTGAGCCCACCCAAGCCTTCCTTCCCTCTTTTGAGCCCAGAAGCAGTAGGCGACAGAAGAGAGCAGACAAGGCCTCCTGGAACAGGCTTCGAGTTAGGAAGAAAACCTGGAGGGACGGACAGAAGTGCAGCCTGTGCCAAGCAGCGTGGCCGTGACTTCAGACAAACCCTGTGGCTGAAATCCCTTCCGTTTTGTACTGGGGGTTAGAGTGGATGTGAGCTGCCTTCGGACCTTATTAACACTGGACATACATCAGCTCAAAGTCTGCTGTCAATCTGCGTAGAGCACTCAATCCCTCTTTGTTCCTTCTGGTGCAGGGAAAAGGAGATCTTCCTGCCAAAGACGACATGTGCTCAGAACCACAGACCTCCCTTTCACATGCTCTGCTCTTCCTCTTCAACACTTCTTACCATCAGCTTTTAATGTGCTTATCTATTTATTTAGAGACAAGGTCTTGTGTATCCCAGGCTGACCTTGAATTCACTGTGTAGCTCATGCCTTTAATCCCAGCACTCAAGGCAGAGGCAGGCTGATCTCTGCAAGTTCAAGGCCAGCCTGTCTACAGAGCAAGTTCCAGGACAGCCAAGGCTATACAAAGAAGCCCTGCCTTGAAAAACCAAAAACAAACAAATGAAAACCCCAAACCTCAAAAGGTTGAAACTGTTTCACCAATAATTTTTTTTGGTTTTTCGAGACAAGGTTTCTCCCTATAGTTTTGGTACTGTCCTGGATCTCGCTCTGTAGACCAGGCTGGCTTCGAACTCACAGAGATCTGCCTAGCTGTGCCTCCTGAGTGCTGGGATTAAAGGCATGTGCCACCGCCACCCGGCTTCCCCAATAATTTAACTGCCTGCTAGAACCAACTTAAACACTCTTTAAAGGAAGAAAACAAGAGGGCTGGAGAGATGGTTAAGAGCACTGGCTGTTCTTCCAGAGGTCCCTAGTTCAATTCCCAGCAACCACATGATGGCTTACACCCTTCTACAATGAGATATGGTGCCCTCTTCTGGCGTGTAGGCATACATGCCAGAATACTGTATACATAATAAATAAATCTTTAAAATAAATAAATAAACAAACTAACTAACTAACTAACTAACAAATAAAGGAAGAAAAACAAAATCCGGACATTCAGTAACCTAACATTTACAACAACCAGTGTCACTTCCAGGCCAATCAGGGTTCAAACATAGAAGTACATATAAAGCGAGAATTGGCTTATGTAAATTTGAAAAGTTCATTAAACTTGAAGTCTGTAGGGCAAATAGTCATGAATAGGTCATGAGTGTGCTGCACAAAGAGAAGTGAGAAGGAATTTCAGATGTGTCTGCCCTTTGGAGTCTGAGCTCTGGAAAGGTCTGAGTTCTCTTTTTCTTTTCCTTTCCCTTCTTTTCTTTTTCCTCCCTCCTTCCCTCCCTTTCTCTTTTCTTTCTTTCTTTCTTTCTTTCTTTCTTTCTTTCTTTCTTTCTTTCTTTCTTTCTTTCTTTCCTTCCTTCCTTCCTTCCTTCCTCTCTCTCTCTCTCTCTCTCTCTCTCTCTCTCTCTCTCTCTCTCTCTTTCTTTCTTTCTGGTTTCTTTCTTTTTTTTTTTTTTGAGACAGGGTCTCACTGTGTATCCCTGGCTGGCCCTGAACTCACAGATGTCCCTGCCTCCCAAGTGCCCAGATCCTCTTTTAAAGACTTTCAACTGGGGCTGGATAGTAAGCCAAACAGTTAAGGGTGTGTACTGCTCTTCTGAAGGCCCCCAGTTCAGTTCCTAGTGCCCATATTGGGCACCTCACAACAGCCTGTCACTCCACCTCCAGAGATCTGCTGCCCTCTTCTGGCCCCTGAGGTCATTGCACTCATGTGCACATACTCATCTACACATCATTAAAAGTAAAAAAGTAAAATCTTTGGAAAGACTGCCAGCTGATTAAGTCAGGCATACTTTAAATAAACTTCATTTCAGTAACTTGAAATGAAAACTGACATGTGTGAGCTTCTGGATTTGATCCCAGCACTGCAAAAACAATCAAACTAAAATGAACTTAACTGAGAACAATGAAATATGGACTTGAATTACACTGAAAAAGCTCTCCAAATCAGCACATCAGCTTGCATTTGTTCGGTATTTGGAAGAATGCAGAATGGCTTCTACCTCCCTCCTGTAGCTAACTCTCAGAGAGAAACATACTAGAAAGGGAATTCTGGGCTATGGTGGAACTCAGTGGTACAGCAATTGCCTGAGCATGCCAGAGGTCCTGGGTATGACCCTGAGATTGCAGGGACAACATAGAAAAGGAACTCTAGGGCCACGGTCCGTACATGTGACACATCACCAAGTCAGCCCATCCCATATCTTGTATAAGAACATGGTGGGACATGCAGTAGAGCTGGAAAATAGAGCCAGACTTTAGAGAGACAACTGGACTAGCAGGGAGGGACTTTAAAAGGCCATCAGAGTGTGTTCTAGAACTCAGAGGAAAATGTGGAGATAATGAGATGATAAATGGGGGCACAAAGAGGTACCAAAAGGGATGTTGGAGCTGAACCAAAATATCTGGACCAAAAAATTCACTGAGAAGCTTAACTTCAGATTAGGTTTGACTGCATAACAATACCAACACCACAGTCAATGAGGTTGAAGACCCAGCAATACAGCTCCTCAAGGCAACACATGAAGAAAAGGAAAGAACATTGCCCTGAGGGAATATTAGAACAGCAGCAAGCTGCAGGAAATATGCATGACTGGAGTCTCCCAAAGGCCGTGGCACCTGGCAGTTATTTGAAGAAGAAAACATTTTCCAGATCTGATGAAAACTATAATCTTGATATTCAAGAAGCCAGTGAACACCAAGCAGGATTTTAAAAATCATGTCAACGCATCTCTAATGTGTTGAAAACAAGTTAGAAAAAGAAATTCTAAAAAAAAAAATTTCAACTAGACAAAGACACATGGTGTACAAAGGACAAAAATTAGAACCACAAATATTTCTCAGAAGTAGTACAAGCAACAGGATAAAGCAATCTTTGATGTCCAGAATTTTTTTTAATTAATTTATTTTTATTTTATGTGCATTGGTGTTTTGCCATGGCTGCCGGGTTCCCTGGAACTGGAGTTACAGACAGGTGTGAGCTGCCATGTGGGTGCTGGAAATTGAACCCAGGTCCTCTGGAAGAGTGGTCAGTGCTCTTTAACCATTGAGCTATCTCTCCAGCTCCGATGTCCAGAATTTTTAAAACTTTTAATTTTATTTATTTATTTTGTTAGAAGAGGCACATGTTTGCTTTAGCATGCGTGTGGAGGTCAGAAGAACACTTGCAGGAACCGGTTCTGCGCTTCTGTCATGTGCATTCTGGGGACAAACTCTGGTCACCAGGCTTGGCAGCAATCACCCTCGCTTGCTGAGCCATCTCGCCAGCTCATATGCAGAACTTTCCAAAAGCCAACCTATAACTCTCTATTTAAGGAAAATAGCCTTCAACAATGCAGAGAATGTCAACACATGTTCCACACAAGCAGGCTATGATCATTCCTTGTCACAGTCTGTGAAACGTTATTGAAAGAGTTTCCTGGCTGAGAGAACTAGAAAAAAGTAAGAATAAATATGAAGCACATTAGCTCTCATTTTCTAGTCTCTTGGGGGAAAAAAAGTTGAAGCCAGAAGACTTCATTTCCAACTTAGATGGAGTATGATGGATTGGGTTTGCAGACACACATATGGCTGTGTCTTAGTTAGGGTTTCTCTTGCTGTGAAGAGACACCACGACCATGACAACTTCTATAAAGGAAAATATTTAATTGGGGTGACTTGCTTACAGTTTCAGAGGTTCAGTCCATTATCATCACGGCGGTGCGCATGGCGGCAGGCAGGCAGACATGGTGCTGGCTACATCTTGATCAGAAGGCAACAGGAAGTGTCTGTCTCACTGGGCGTGGCTTGAGCATATATGAACCCGCAAAGCCCGCCTCCACAGTGACACACTTCCTCCAACAAAGCCACATCTCCTAATTATGCCACTCCCTTTGGGGGCCATTTTCTTTCAACCACTACAAGGTGAGTATATTAAAAGTATTTTAAATAACAATGTGAAGATATTAAATAATAAGCAACAAGACTGGGCAATTAAGTCAAGTGCCCTCCCCAGTTACTCCGGATTACTGACCGGAGGGAACATCAACCACAGTGCAGGGATGTTGGTGCCTGTCAGTAATCCCAGCACTTGGAAGGCTGAGACAGGATAAAAAGAAAGTGTGTGGAGGACAGAGATGATTTTCCAAAGCACATAAGGCATTTATAAAAATGAAGCACCAAAACATTAAAAATATTCCCACTTGCCAGATCCTGTCTCAGACAAATAAATGCATCCATTAATTACATTGCGATTACTTAAAAATATCTTTAAAAAATGCCAGGTGGTGGTGCATGCCTTTAATCCCAGCACTCGGGAGCCAGAGGCAGGCGGATCTCTGTGAGTTCGAGGCCAGCCTGGTCTATAGAGCGAGATCCAGAACAGGCACCAAAACTATACAGAGAACCCCCCCCCAAAAAAAATCTTAAAATGAAAAAATGGTGATGCTACTCTGTGCCTCCATTGACCAAATTCTTGAATAAAAAAGACTATAAAATATTTAATGGGCTAGAGAGATGGCTTAGCAGTCAAGAGGGTTTGCATCTCTTGCAGAGGACTCAACTTCAGTTCCCAGCACCCACATTGAGTGGCTCACAACCACCTGTAGCTCCAGCTTCAGGGTATCTGATGCCCTCTTTAGGTCTCTGCAGGCACTGCACTTATGTGCATATGCCTGTCCACATAGACACACACAAATAAAAACAAGAACTTAAAAATACATACAAGTGTACATATATATTTACAAACACATATATACAATAGAGAAGCTGGCGATGTAGCTCAGTGATACAGTGCTTGGCTAGCATGTGTGTTGTCCTAGGTTTAGTCCCTAGTATTGCCAAAAAAAGTGAGATATAAAAACTGATACATGGACATACATTTCTATGTTTCTATATATTTGTGAAAGACAAATAACAAAGACCAGGGCTGGAAGATAGCTCAGTGATGTGAAACCCTAGGCCTTATACCCAGCGTTAGAAAAAATAAAAAGACAAGGAATAATCTTAGATGAAAGGAAAGACAGAATAAAGCTAAGGATGGAAGTTAATTCAATGAAGATGGAGATGATAAGACAGTAAGAGCTGATTCTCCACAAAATATCAACAAAATAGCTGAACTTATGGAAAATTATGAACACACATAGACAGACCAACAGAAAGATTGATAGATAATAGATAGATAGATAAGTGATAGATAGATAGGTGATTGATTCAGAATGGAAATGAAACCATAACCATAAAGTATTAATAATTTAAAACAAGAAAGGGAGATAGACAAATTTGTGTCTTTTCATGTGAAAACCTGTAAAAACATGGAAAAACAGAAAATCTGAATGATTAAAATTGACCCCAAGGAAGTTAGAAATCCTGAATGGTTCGATAGCTGTTAAAGAAACCCATTCTGCAGCCAGGCGTCTTCTCAGTGCCCAGGTCCCTCCCCTGGCAAGCACCTCCACGTCGCTCCCAGCTTCAGATGACACCAAGGGCAGTTTGTACTGGATCCTGCTGAGCTAATAGTCCTCCTTATCCAGTGGCACAATAGCATCATTGTCTTTTTGCCTGCATATATTCTCATGTCATATCAAAAGCTATTTCTCTCATCATTCCTCTTTGTAAATATCATTCATTTCCTTATAGCTGCTTCCAGGCTTCTTTATTTGTCTATGTGAGTGGATGGGTGAGTGCCACAGCATGCATGTGAGGGCATCAGAGGGCAGCTTGCAGGAGAAGTAAGCTCTCTCCCGATACCACGTGTGTTCTGGGGGTTGGACTCAGGTAGTCTGGCTTGTTGGCACGCACCCTTCCTTGCCGAACCGTCTCACAATCCCACCTTTACATTTTGTTCTCATCTATTTCTAAATCTGTCTTTTGTGTCTGATGTTAATAACAAATGCCAGGGGTACTCTATGTGTTGGAGTAGGTGGTCGATGTGGTCCCTGCCTCTCTTCCTTTTAATTTTTTTGATTTGTTATTATTGTGTGTGCACGATGTGTGTAGGGGCACTCAGGTCACAGTGCATGCGTGGGGTTCAGAGGACAACTTTATGGAGTCAGTTCTCTCCATCGTCAGATCTAGGGACCGAGCTCAGCTTGTCAGGGGTATAAGATGGTCACTTTATCCACTGAGACATCTCAATGGCCCTGGCCCTGGGTGCTTTTTCCACCTCAAGATGCCCAGCCTAGGTACATACAACCTACCCACTCCTGTCCTGATGTTGAGAAAGCAGCTGTGCCAACCTTCCTCCTGGAACAGAAATGTATAAATTGAGCCAAAATATGTTCAATGGAATACATTTTCTTTTCTTTTGGAACATTTATTTGTTCTTTTATGCATATGGGTACTTTGCTGCATGTTTGTATGAGTACCAGGTGTGTGCAGTGACTTCCAAGGCCAGAAGAAGGCATCAGACCCCCTGGAATTGACGTTACAGATGGTTGTGAGCCACCACCTGGGTGCTGGGAACTAAACCTGAGTCCTTTGTAAGTCTAGCCAATTTTCCTAACTGCTGAATGTCCCCAGCCCCTGGAATACATTTTAGATCATGCCATCAATAACTTTGAAGTATAAAGGACTTGTGGACAGGCCCAGACTCCATGGTCCATCAATCTGGTTTATATTGTCTTTTGCTCAAATAACAATATATAAACTCGACTTCTGTGACAACTATTTGCTCAGGAAAGCTTTTATTTTGGTAATTAAGTTTGTTGGGAAAGACCTCTGGAGACTGGGAGAGACCTACACAGGGCAGACTGTGGAGGAGGGACAGGTCTGGGTAGGACAGAGTGGGGGAACATCTTCCCTTTCTGTGGAGCCTTTCACAGTAGCTCCCAGCATGGCCCACTGCATGCAACTTAGCAACTGCCACCCCTCCCCCGTGGTAAGGGGAAGTGGGGTGGCTGAGAAAGCCTCAGCTGGTGTTGAAAAAAAAAAACCCTGACAACTAATGGGCAGTCCCAGCTGGTATCTGGAAATCAAGAGGGAAACCCTACACCTTTCCTGACAGGCACATTGATTTGGGTTTGTGCTCCTGGAGTTTCACTGATCTTTATGAGGATGTCCATCTGGGATGTCAAGGAGCACATGGGCACAGAGAGGAGCAGTGTCATGGAGGTCTGGTCCAGGGCAACTTCCTGCTTCAGTCCCTTGGGAAGGCTAGGTTGATAAGTGAGATGTCTGCCTTGGCCTTAGTGCTCTCTCTCTCTCTCTCTCTCTCTCTCTCTCTCTCTCTCTCTCTGTGTGTGTGTGTGTGTATGTGTGTGTGCTCACATGCGTGTGCCTGTCGTGTCGTACATATGGAGGTCAGAGGACAACTTGCAGGGGCAGGGTTTTCCTGCCACCATGTGCATTCTGGGGATTGAACTCAGGTCATCAGGCTTGTTGGCAATGCCTTTAGCCATCTCTCCAGGCCCTGGTTCTAGGTATTTAGAGCACCAAAGACTCTGCTGGTGGAGCCCATTTGACAATACCTGTTTGTGTTGGATCCCCTTTCTTCATTCTGTTTCAGGCTCTGTCCCTTCTCATCAGTAAGTTCTGATCTTGCTCTTTGCCCAGACTCACAGGACTGTCTTGGACACAGATTGTAATCATTATTATTTTCTTTTTGCTTTTTTTTTTCTGCTTTGGATAACACCCATCCAGATCAGGTCTAAGTGGACAATGGGTGGTGGGTCAGAGGGATGAACACACACCAGAAAGAAATGAATATCTTCCTGAGTAGAGTCTAGGTGATGCAGAGCCTGCAGGAATGCTACTATCACCTCCCAGTCTTCCTTGGGGTGGAGGGGACAGAGCAGCTTTGTACTGAGGGGTTTTCTAGGGCTGCAGAACCCTGGGAGCAAGACTAGGGTTCAGTGAAGGATATGGATGGCTTCTGTGGGACGATCTTTCTGTACGTTGTGAATCTATGTTGCTACCATTGGTTAATAAAGAAGCTGCTTTGACATATGGCAAGACATGAGACAGCCAGGTGGGAAATCCAAGAGAGATAGAGGGAGAAGAAAAGCGGAGTCAGGGGAGATACTGTGAGCCACAAGGGTGGGGGTGGGGGAGAGAGCAAGATGTAATAGAACACAGATAAAGCCACAAGACACGTGGCAATACATAAATGAATATAAATGGGCTAATTTAAGATGTAATAGCTAGCTATCAATAAGCCTGAGCCATAGACCAAACAATTTATAATTAATATTAAGACTCTGAGTGATTATTTTATAAAAATGGCTGCTGCCCAGGTGAGACCGGGAGGGACTGAGAAACTTCAGTTTATAGGTGACAGGCATTCAGTCAAGACTGTAGCATGATTTTTCTTTGGGCTGCCAGCTCACAAAACAAAACAAAAACAAAAACAAAAACAAAAAACCCTTACTATTATGGAGACTTATTATTATGAAAGCTCGACCTATAGCTTAGGCTTATCCCATAAACTTTTATAACCAAAATTAACCCATTTATATTAATCTACATTTTGCTTCATGGCTTTTTACCTCTCTTCCATCTTGCACCTCCTGTTTCCTCTCTGCGTCCTCTAGCGATTCCCTGCTTCTTCTTCCCAGAGCTCTCTCTGTCCAGAGGTCCCGCCTATACCTCCTGCCTAGCTATAGGCTGCTTAACCTTTTATTAAACCAATCACAGTGACACATCTTCACAAGGTGTAAAGGAATATTCCACAACCCAAGACTCTGCTGGTCTTGGCCATTTGTGTAGCAAACCATGGGATGTCCGGAAGATCTGCTGAACATCATGGACATTTGATAAAACTGATGACAACCTTGCATTTAGTTTGGGAAGCAGAAGCTAGCAGGATGCACAAGCCCGAGTGGCTGATGCAGCTGTGGACAGCAGATGACATCAATGTCCTGAAACCTGCAGGAAGCTGACGGCGTGGCCTGCAGTTTCCACCGGGGACACCTACTGAAAAGGGAAAGTGATCTTCAGCAATGGTTCAGGGATCTTGGATTTTTTTCCATCCTTGAGGGTTAGGAGTGGAGATGGGACATGAGATGAGAGCCTTTCCTGGAAGGATTTTGCTCACATGATGGAGATGTGGAGCAGGGCATCCCTTGGGGCACTCACTCCTAGTGGGTTGGTCGCAGTGTGTCTAGCACAATATGGAATGCTCTCCCAATGCGCCCCAGAGACGTGACACAACTCCAAGGCCCCCAAAGGCAGGAGGCCATCCCTCTGTGCAAATCTACACAGGAGAGCTGACTTCAGCCCTGAATGCAGAGGCCGCCCTTAGGTCCTCTTACCCTTGGCACAACAAAGGCTGGAGAACCGATCTGGGCTTTTACTTTCCTGAGCAAGTGAGTTGGTTATCTGCATCTGGGCCTGCACATTTGACAGGGAAATTAATGATGGGTGGGCCAAGCTCTGTCTTTCCCCTGGAGACACCACTCAAGTAGTTACTGTAGCCCTCTGCTCACAGGTTTTCTTGCCTAGAAAAGTTCAAGGCCTTTGACTTTAGTTTAACTTTCTTTTTCTTGAATGTATATATTTTTTATTACTTTTATATGTGTGTGAATTCCATGTGTGTGTTGGTACCCTCAGAGGTCAGAAGAGGGTGTTAGATCCCCTGGAGCTGGAGATACAGGTACCTCTGAGCCACCAGATAAGGGTGCTGGGAACCGATTCAGGTCCTCCGGATCAGCAAAGGCTCTTAACCATTGAGCCATCTCTCCAGTTCCTTTAGTTTGATTTGGTTTTGTTTTTAGTAACGAAACACCTTCAATCATTCACTCAGACATATTATATAGGAAGTAGAAAAACACTCAGGATTTCACTAACTCTGATTTATTTCATAACTTCACAGGGGTAACATTTAATTTTTCAGCCTGTTGATAAGTGACAATGGTGAGGCCATTCTCAGGAACACAAAGCCACACGAAGTCAGGATATAATGGTCAGTAATGACAATCACTGTGGTTAGGCGATGTTGACAAATGCATTTCAGAATGATAAATCATCACAGATGATGACTTTTAAAAAAACACTTCTCTTGCCACTTCTTATTCTTCAATTAAGCCAGCTCACACCCCAGAAGAGCGTGTTATCATCTCAAAATCAAGTCAACTAGGTCACCAACCACTTCTGGAGTGCTCACCACAGATGTGGAAGACAGCCAGCGCAAAAGAGCTAAAACGCTTCCCGGTGGGAGCATCACGACTGGCAGCCTGTTGCGCCTTTACTTGTTTCCACACAACCAGAACAGTCAGGAGAGCATGCATGGAGCCGACAACAACTATCACGACAATACCAAGACCCTCAGTGCGTCGAGGGGTTTCTAACTTCCAAAACGTGACTTGAAGTGCGTAAAGGGCATCGTGCCATTTGATCCTAATGGCAGCCCGTTTTCAGATGAGGGAACTGATGTGCAGAGAAGCTACGCCACTTGCTTACAGCACACAAGGACCTACCACAAGGCTGTACATGAACTGCGCCAGAGCTCTGCCTGGCATGGAAGTGTTGTTTGTTCACGGTGTTCTAGTGCACTCGAACCTGGGGCACACACACACACAAGACACTACAGTTTTCAAGTCTACGTACAATTACAGAAAGCTTGAAATAGGTACACCAGTGCCAGCCGGGGAACTTGGTTTTGCTGCAAATGGGTCAGTCTAGAAACTAAAGCAAACCTGGTGGACACTGATCATGCTAAGACTTGGTCATCAGCACACGTTAAACTACCTGCTGTGTGCTTGAGATTTAAGGAGTTTAAAAGACAATTTGCTTAAAATCAGTCCTCTACTGAACTAAGAAAAACACGTTTGAGTGACACATATCTGGTGGAGGGTGGGTTCCCAAAGTCCCTTCTGGGCTTCTGTCCAGGTATCACTTCTGAGCATTTTGGTGTTGAGACCGTTGAACTCATTTGACCTTTGCTTCTTTCTCTTTATAAAGAGTAACACAGCACCCCACACCAGTGACACACACCCCACAAGCGCGTGCACCACTCTACAAAGAGTAGCTTGCCGCACAAATGAAGTGGGGTTTATGTGAAACACATTGCACGTTGAAGCCCTCAGCAGGTTGTGAGGTCCTTTTCTCTGCTTTGCTCACTGTGGCCAGTTAAAGTCTTTGTGGTTAAACAGACCAGAGTGACAGTCACACCACTCCGTGCACGTCCAATTCTGTGCATGTTTCTAAACGTCCATCTTTTTCTCAAACATCTCTCTATGGCTGTGTACCTCTTGGTAAAAGACCAGGTGAACCATCCATGGGTTGAGAGACTGACATGGCAGCTCCTTCTGGAACCATCTACATGAAGTAGAAGAAAGATGTGTGTGGAAGGGGACACTCTGCAGGTGACATTAGAAACCCAAAGGCATGATGGTCCTAATTCATCCAGTAGAGGAAGGCCTGCCTCCCAGCTCCCCAGATCCCTAGTACAGGGCCTGTGACTGCTTAGCTAGAGATGATGGCTGGAGGAAGTTTCCAGAGTCTAACAGAATTTGCTGATTTGAGACAGGAAATGTCCCGACAAGCCACTCCATCTCATCTTTCAAACTTTATTGCAAAAGCTGTTTATTTTTTTTTTCTTTAAATAAGGTCAATTCATTCTTCTATGGTATGAGTCAACACTGGTCTTCTTGATGTGGTTTAAAACATTACGTGTGTGTGTGTGTGTGTGTGTGTGTGTGTGTGTGTGTGTGTAATGACAGCTTGCAGGAGTTGGTTCTCTCCTTCCACCATGGGGACCAAACCTTCCTGCATGGGGACATAGAAGAGGAAGAGAGAAAGCCATGCCTTATTTTGTGGTGGCTCTGTAGTGACTGTACAGAGAGCAGAGTTCCTGGGGAGAAAGAGTACGTGAGCTCGTTAAGGGGATTAGGTGAATCCGCCTTCCTAATGGGCAATCCATCAGCCAGGTGATGGGCCTTCCCAACTGGATTAACTCTTATGTTTTGGTTAGTTCGGGATGTTACGTCTCCACCTAGGCAAGTGGTAGATTCCATTTTTCTGACCAGAAGGCAATGGTTTTCTCTTAATGAGACTCAGTAAAGCCCCAATCAAGGCCACTATAAAATTCCCTCCTCTGAAGAGGTAACCCTAAAATCATTTAGGAGATGGGCTAAAATTGGGGAACAGATATAAGCCATTTTTATCATGAAAATCTAGAGATCTACTTCTAAAGCTATTTACAAAGGGATTAGTGTCTGGCTGAGGTCCCAGTCCCACCCTAAAGTGTAACCTCTATGAAGGTGACAACGAGAAATCAGAGCTCCTTTGTGGCACTCATGAGTCAGAGAACCCACTCTTGAAATGCTCCTAAACTGCCTTCTTTTTTTCTAAAGATCTATTTATTTTTATTTTATGTGTGTGCTCTGCACGTATGTATGCATACCACATGTGTGCAGTGCCCAAAGGGACCAGAAGAAGGTGTTGGATCCTCTGAAACTGGAGTTATGGATGGTTGTGAACCACCATGTGGGTGCTGGTTTCTGAACTCCTCTGTAAGAGTAGCAAGTGCATTTAACCACTGAGCCATCTCTCTAGCTCCTGCCTAGCCAATTTCTATTTCCTGTTCACATCATTACCCCCTCTGAAGAGGTTGGCAAGCAACATTACCAACCCAGCTACCTGGCTGACCCTTGGTGTGCTTAAAGGAAACTAAACGTACAGGAGTTTTAGGTATTTTAGGAACTTGGTCTTGTATTTACTAATAATCTACTTTAGAGTCCACCAAACCAGTCTACTTAGAGCCCAGGCATTTTTTTTTCCCTCAAAAAGAAAAATCGAGATGGGACACTAGCGGTGGTACATTCCTCTAATCCCAGAACTCAACTTGGGAGGCCTGATGCAGGGAGAGAGCAAACTCAGGGCCAGCCTGGGCTGTAAGGTGAGACCCTGTCAAAACAAAAGAAAAAAGAAAAGACTTGGTTCTAATGCTTGTCTTCAATCCTGTGTATTAGAGAAAAACCCACCGGACGGGATCAGCCTTGTCAAGCACTGTCCCTACGCCCACCGAGGGGTGGACGGAGTGGACGGAGCTCTCAGTTGCTCCTTGCGTTGTCCCAGCGGCTAAAGCCCTCTCTTTCCCCCGACTCCTCCCTGCTCTCATGTTCGAAGTAGGCCTCTTCTTCTTCTTCCTCCCGTATCACCTTCATCAGCTCCAAAAAGGTGGGTAGTGGGCCCTGATCCTTCAGCTCCCGTAGCCGGCACCAGAGAACATTGTTAAGGTTGGCCCCAGCCATGACCTGCTCCAGGCGTACCTGGTCAGCAATGTTTCGGGGAATAGCCCGTTTTTCCACAGCTCTTCGAAGCAGAGTTTCCAGCCGGAGCACGTAGGCTGAGATTTTCTCCCCGTCTTGCTGATAGGTCTTTAGGTATCTTACCTGCGAGGACCTACGGCTCTCCAGGCTCCCAAACACCTGCTTAAAGGCCTCCAGACACTCTTCCACACTGGCAGAAGGGTTGTCCGCCTGAACGATGTGCATGAGGTCCAGGGCGGGACCACGGAGGCTCTCTATCATCCACCTTTTCTTTTCTGCCTCAGGGATGGGCCACTCTTTGGCTATCTCTGTGGCCTGTTCCAACCAGACCTCAAAGGACTCCTCCTCTGGGGCAGGTGCTGTGCTCCCAGAGAATACTCGCAACTTACAGTACCTCACAGGCAGCAGAGACCTTGGGGTTTGAGCCATTGCCTGCCCCACCAAATGGGCCAGTAACTCAGACGATGTGCAGGTCATGGTAGCCGGAGCCACTCCCTCCTGCTTAAGGGCTCGGAACATCCCTGCAACCGTCTGCCCTTCTTTTTCTAGAAAGAGGTTCAGTCTTTGGAGAAACTCAGTGTCCTGGTTAGCGGTCTTAAAGATCACTTTCCAGACACCCCCTTTTCCCTGAACCTCACTGGGGACCACAGACATATCTGTGTCCTCCAGGAGTTCTAGTAAAACAGCATTGGTGTTGTCTTGCTTCTGGAATATCTTGCCTAGCAGTTTGTAGTTGCCCACACACTTCAGTGCCTCCTGAAGGACCGCCTGGATCTCAGGCTCACCACAGTCCACGGGTATGCCAATCACCATCAATGACTTCTGGTCATCCACACTCATGATCTTACACCACTCCTCCAACAGTGCCACTGCCATCGTCCCAGGATACGCTTTTGCACTTAGGCCTGACCTGGCTCACGCCCCAAGCAGTTCAAAGCCTTGTGGATGGCTGTGTCCTTTTACTTAGTATCAAGAACCAGGCACTTCCTGGGTGTCTTCAGACCCTCGGCACAGTTGATGGATACTACAGGGTGGACGGGGGTAGGCTGCAGTTATCAGACCTGTGGCTCTGCAGTGGGTTCGATGCTGTTTCTGAGAGCCGTAGGCAGCTGTGCGGTACTGACTGTCGTCACTGTGAGGCACCTGGAACAACTGCTTTTCCCATCACCTGCTTCCTGTCACTTCGCCTCTCTCTAGTCAGCGGGGAGGCAGCGTCCACTCTAGCACCCAAAGCTCTGGGGAGTCACACAGCAAAATGGCGAGGACTCCTAGGGAAACAGAGGTTCATTTTTACTATACAGACCTCCACTTCCCAGGACACACCCACGTTCTAGTTTGAAATGGGACTAGGGGTGTGGACCAAGGGCTATGACTCCCACTGCACCTGTGTCTACTCCACTCTGGCAAGCTCCTTTCTTTACTTACTGTACCTTTTTGCCTGTGGGGACCAGCTTAAATCCCATCCCTCCACCCTGAAGCCCACCAGTGGGCAGGATTCGAGACCTCCACCATTCGAAAGATGAGATCAGGAGACATAGTTAAATACCTGTTTATATGTTCCAGAATGTTCCTCAAGAATCAAGGGGCCACGTATTCAGCTTCCAGCTCAGGAAGATGTCTCCCACCTCTATACAATGGTGTGTATGCGTCTTAACTTCAGCCAAATCAAGCTGTCCTGTTACACACAAACATGAATAATGTGTTTTTAGGCCGAAAATCCAGTAATAAAGATTAATGCACTTATTAAAAACATAACACTTCAGGAAAGGATAAAATAAAAGTGAGTCCTGCACAATTTAATGGAACATCCTAAAGAAGATAGTTGCTATACTTCTTTGAAGAAAAAGCCCACCTAGTTCTGGGGACACTCTTCAGTCTGCAGAGCGCTTGCCTGGCATACATGCAGGAAGCCTGGAGTTCAAGTTCCAGCACCATATAAACTGGGTGTGATGGTCCATGCCTGTAATCCCAGCACTTGGGAAGTGGAGGCAAGAGGGTCAGGAACTGAAGAGCATTCTTGACCACATAGGGAGTTTGAGGCCAGCCTGGGCTACATGAGAACCATCTTTAAAAATAAATCCAACTGTAATGTGTGTGGTGGCACTCCCAGCACTTGTGAAGATGAGGCAGGAGGATTGCAAGTTTGAAGTCAATCTGGGCTACATAGAGAAATCTTGTCTCCAAAGAAGAAAAAGACATAAACAAAACTAGACAGAATCATTCAAACATTTAAAAATGATTTTAATGGGTATAACAGAGAAAAATGGAACCTCAGAAAAAATAAGTGCACTTTGGAGTTATGAATCAATCCTCTTTGGTTGTGTCTAGCATGGCTTTTCCAGTGTTACACATGGTAAGGTACCAACCCAACTCTTCCTGTGGTGCTTTCAAGGAGAATGGGCCCCATAGCTCATATATTCAAACGCTTGGTCCTTAGTTGGTGGAACTGTCTGGGAAGGATTTTGGAGGTGTGTCACTGGGGGTGGGCTTTGAGATTTCAAAAGCCCACAGCATTCTCACCGTCAATCTCGGTGCCCTATGCTTGTGGATCAGAAAGCTCTTAGTTCCTGCTCCAGGCCGTGCCTGCCTACCTGCTGCCATACTCCCAGCCACAGTGGTCATGAACTCAACCTCTGAAGCTGTATAAATGCTTTCTTCTCTAAGCTGCCTTGGTCATGATCCTTTGCCACAGAGGCGGAGAAGTAACTAAGACACTTCCTGTCATTTAAATTTGACTGGGCCATTGAGAGAAAGACAGAGCAGAAAACACGCCCACACCAGAGTGAAGCATCCATGAAGCAGCTTGCTCTGCAGGGAAAGGGAGACCTAAGAATGTAAAAGGGAGGGGTCCTGTGACAGCGTGGTCACTTAGCCATGGGAATGCCTTCAGAGAAGCGCCTTAGGTGGCTTCCTAATTGGCTGAACATCACAGAGTGCACTTAGGTAAACTAAGAGATCCGTAGCATCACTAGACCATGCATTCTTATGGAGTCACTGTGCCATACCAACTGAAATGTTGACTCGACTGTGCCTTTCAGAGACCTTTGTAGGGTATATATTAGGATGCTACAACCATTTCTACCCTTAGCCCGAACATTTCCCATCAGTCTGAGGGAGGCCATAGGCCACAGATGCTGGCCAGAACTAAAGCAGCGGCTGCCTCAGGAGCAGCTTCCATCTTCCTGGGAAATGCTAAAGGCTGTTCCAGTGTGCCAGAACCAGGGGGGTCAAAATGCTGTCTCACCCTGTGCCTGGGAGCATGGGGACCTGGGACTTCAGACCAACCCAGGCCTGAGATTTCCTTGTAAAATACGGGAGTGAATTTCCTTCTCTTGGAGTATTTGGAGGAATCAGAAATATAAAGAGCACTGGAGGGGCTAAGGATGTCGCTCAAGTTGGTGGAGTGCTTGCCACCATGCAGGAAGTTAGATCCCAGCATTGCATAAGCCAATAGTGGCAATGCCCATTACCCCAACACTTAAGAGGTCAAGGCAGATGGATCAGACATTCAACAGCATCGTTGGCTACGTAAGGAGTTTGAGGTTAACTTGGGGTTACATACAGGACCTTGTCTCAATAACAACAAAAACAACCAAATGAAAGGCTTTGAATGCCCAGATCCACAGAAAAACTGTCATACTAAAATTGATTAGCTGTGAAGGTAATCCTGCCTACAAGGGATGGCCTTCAAAAAAAAAAAAAAAAAAAGAAAGAAAGAAAGAAAGAAAGAAGCCCCAAGTGTCGAGAGATTGCTCAGTGGTTAAAAGCACAAGTTTGGTTCCTAGCAGCACTCATACGGTGACGCACAGCTTCAGTTCCAAGGGGTCTGACACCTTCTACAAGGGCCCCAGGCATGCATGTGGTGCATGTACGTGCATTCAGGCAAAACACCCATATACATATACATACACATACATACATATATATATATATACATACACATACATACATGTATATATTGAAAATTAACACATGCCAGGCGGTGGTGGTGCACGCTTTTAATCCCAGCACTCGGGAGGCAGAGCCAGGCTCTGTGAGTTCGAGGCCAGCCTGGTCTACAGAGCGAGATCCAGGACTGGCACCAAAGCTACACAGAGAAACCTTGTCTCAAAAAACAAAAAACAAAAAACAACAACAAAAAAAAACAAAAAAAATTAACACCCCCCCCCCAAAAAAATAAAATTCCGACACCTAAGTGAAACACCCTTGATGTACAACAGGGTCATTAAACAATGTTTGGATGTGAGAGAACGCAAGGGTTTCATATTTTTCGCACATAAAGGGGGCCCACAGGATGACCTGTTAAAGGAACCAGGCTCTGAGGTTAAAGACCCCACTTGAATTACCAAACTAGACCCATGACCTTCATAAACCGCTCCTAAACCCGTGTCCTAACCTGGAAGGCTGGAGCGATGAAAGCCCTCATCTCACAGGGCCTTGGTGAAGCATTGGCAAGTGAAGCTACTGGAAGCTTTTAATAAAATGCCAAGCACATCCGGTGCTGACGTCCAAAGGCCCTACGCACATGGGGTCCTCTCAGCTCCTACATAAGCTTGGGGTGGAGTGTGTGTGTGTGTGTGTGTGTGTGTGTGTGTGTGTGTGTAAACTGTGACTCCATCCATCAAACTATCTCCGGCAACTGGGGGCGTTGGTATCCGCATACAATCCTTCCCTAAGCAAAGGCTGACAATGGGCCTGATTTCTTGGTCACACCGCCCTGTGAGAACACGCTGCAGTAAACTGTCTCTCATAGACCAAACCCATTCTCTTTAGTGAGCATGCTCAGATCTCCCTCCGGGGGCCCCTAAAGGATGGGCAACGCTTCTGCAGGTTTCAGCCACTCTGGAAAAACAAGGGGGGGCCTAAATCCACCAGAAGCAGAACCATGGGTTGAGATTAAGCAAGGAAGGGCCCAAGACTGGAGTGCTGGTTGGAAAAGCCTCCAACCTGGCGACCGTGGCTGGACCGCGCGCACGCGCCCCCCAACGCACACACCCTCAAATCCTCACACACTTTGACTGCGCATAATTCACAGCATGTAATCCTCCCCTAAGCCTCGATGGAGCCCTACCCTTAGCTCAAAGCGCTGCCGCCCTAGAGAAGCGGCATCTGGTAACCGCGGGGCTCTGGCGCAGTGTGCAACAGGGCGGGGGAGCTAGGCGGGGCGCCCTGAAAACAAGATGTGTCTGGAGTGAGCTTCAGTCTGCTTAGTCCTCAACCATTTTGGGTGGCAGTGGTGGTAACCAGGTGTGTGTGTGTGTGTGTGTGTGTGTGTGTGTGTGTGTGTGTGTGTGTAGTGTTGTTGGTGGGAGATACCAAATCCGACCCTCCTGGGCCTTTCCTGGGGCAGTAGCCTACCTGCAGGGCATGAGACTTTCAGATAATGTTGAGAGTCCTCAATCTCTATGTTGAGGAGCAGTGCTGTGATTCGCAGCCTGCATTCTCCTCTACGCCCCCATGCACCACAGGCCTCATCTTTCTCCGGGTCATTCCTCCCTTTCGCTACGCCCCTCTGCTTTTTTCCGTCCCCGCCATGTTGTGAGCCCCACCTCCCAACCACCGCGGCTGCAAGCAGCGAGATTATTCTCCTTTTCCTCTGCTCCTTGAAGTCCCCCCCCCGCCCCCAACCCCAGGTCGTGGGTAAACTGAAGCTTTGGTGTCGGGCACTTGGGTGTCTGAGACCAGCCCTTGGCTATTTCCAGGATCACCCCATCCCCAGCGACATAGCATCCCAACGCCTGCAGGCTTGACCCTTGGCTCCCGCAACCCTCCGCCCTCAACCGGGGACAGGGGAGCTCCAGAGCCACCTCGCAAAGCAGCGAGGCAGGTGGAGGAGAGGGGCTCAGGGCCAGGATCTGCGCCCTCGGGTCCTCGCCCAGCTGTAGCTGTCCAACACTCACCCTGGCGCCGAGAGCTGTCTGCTGGGCGGCCGCTGCGCATCCATTAGCGGGTGGAGTGGCCGCTTCACTTCCGGAGCGCGGGCTCCGGGTGCCCCCCACCCCCTTGTACCCTCCCTTCTCCGTCCCCTCCCTCTGGGTCCCCTCCCTCTCTGTCCCTCCCTCCTGATCGCGCGTTCAGCCCGCCCCGCCCCGCCCCGCGTTGCCGGGAACTGGCATCCTCTGCCGCAGCGACCGCCCGCCCAGATCCAACTTTGCCGCTCGCTCGGAGGTGGCGCGGCGGCGCCGGGGGGCGTGGGCAGGGAGGGAGAAAGCAGGGTCAGGAGGAGGGACCGTGAGGGGTGGGTCGCCGGCTCGCCAGCCCTCCATCCTTTCTGTGCACCTTGCGGTAGGCAGGGAGCGGCAGCCGCGGCGGCAGCTAGGGGCTAGTGCACACCCAGCCAGGGAGACTTAGGGAACCACAGACAGACGGACGGACGGAGAAAATCCTCCCCAGCGCTCCCCGAGCCATGGCCGAGAGAAAGCAATCTGGGAAGGCGGCAGAGGACGAAGAGGTCCCTGCCTTTTTTAAAAACCTGGGCTCGGGCAGTCCCAAGCCCCGGCAGAAATTCTGCGGCATGTTCTGCCCGGTGGAAGGGTCCTCGGAGAACAAGACCATCGATTTCGATTCGCTTTCGGTGGGCCGGGGCTCAGGGCAGGTGGTGGCTCAGCAGCGAGATGTCGCCCACTTGGGCCCGGACCCGCACCGGCAGAGCCGGCGTGCCAGCGGGGAGCCATCTGTTGAATCGGGCCGGAAGGTGGAGATCCGGCGGGCCTCGGGCAAGGAAGCCCTGCAGAACATCTACGATCAGGTTGGTATGGGGGGGGGGGTGGGGACGGAGAGCGGGGCTGAACCCTGGCATCTCGCGGAGGACCGAGCATCCCCGCGTGGCGACTGGCACGCGGCGCTTGGAGCTCTGCCTCCCGCATCTGCACGCGCACCGCGCCCTGCCCGCCCCTTCACCGCGCAGGGTGCGGCGAGGCACGGGTTAGCCGGTGGGCGTCTGAGCGCCCACAAAGGCTGCCCTCGCCTCCTTGTGCCTGGGAGGTGGGGAACCCGCGTCAGGGACCAGCTGATCCCTAGGCTGGAGGCAACGAGTGGCGATTGGGGTGGACCACTGTGCTGTTCTTAAATCCTCCCGGGCGGCTTCCGATTGCAGCTGTGGCTCAGTGCCCCACCCTTTTTTGATGCAGCTCAAAGAGCGCAGTGGTGGGCTGCAGTCAAGGCCAGAGGACTTTCCTGGGGTCGAGGGGGGAAGGGGCTCACGTGGCTCCTCAGAGTGGCAAGGTCTCCGCCTTGGGAGCGCTCCGCACCACGGTCCTGAGCTCTGAGGTCAGGACCACGGCCAGCGCCCTGAGCCTGTCACCAGTGCCTGGGCTCGGTTCACAGCCAGTTAAGAGTCTGGGAGGCCGTGATGTCACCGAGAAAAGCTAGATAGCCCATGTGGAGAACAAAGTTCTGCTAAGTGTCTCGGCAAGGGCTTCCCAGAGCGCTTCCCAAGCGCTGTTTGGGAGGCACTTTGGGAATGGGGAGAGACTACGTGAATGATATTCAAAGAGCCAAAAAGGAAAGAAAAAAAGAGGATGGGAGGGGAAGAAGGCTTGCATTTGGAGACAAGACTCCCTGATTAGAGACAAAGAAGGCTAGCCTGGTTATCCGTGGTCATAGAAAATGTTTGACATGGTCCAGTAAATCACAGCAGTGCACATTTCAAATCGAGTGGTCTTTTCACACACATGTCCATCTGTTTCAGGGTGACGTTTATACTCGTGTATTTTTTTCACAGCTTTAATGTCTCAGCTGATCATTTATAGTGCACAGTGCCTTAATGCTCGATTGCTGCTTCTCTTCCATGCCCGTGGTGAAGATAACAAACCAATCTATGAATGACTTTATATTGAATCTCCATGTGCCTTCCCTTCTAGGGCAGGAGGAAGATTAGTCCTAAAAGTGCTTCCTTTCAGACAGCCACTGGAGAAGTTGGGGGCTGTTTGCACATGCTCACTGCAGGGCTTGCCCAGAGAATGCTTACAGAGAAAGCCTCAGAGAGCAGCTCTGGAGCAATGACTGGGACACCGCTTCCCTGTTTCCTAACATGGCAGAGTGTTCTAGCTTTTGACTTTCTTAGGACCACTTCTAGAAAAAAAAATCACTTAATTTACACCCACCCACCCATCCTCTGATTTTTAAATTATATTTCACTAAGAGGCAACTGGAATCTAAATCCAAAAAGCTTGTTTTGCTCCAAGTGAACAATTGAAAAGTTTCTTCTTTCTTTTTTTCTATCTTTCTTTTCTTTCTTTCCTTTTCCTTTCTTTTTTTTTCATTCTTTTTTTGAGACAGAATCTCATTCTGGACTTGAACTCATGACAATCCCAGTGCCTCCTGGGTGCTGGGATTGCAGATGTGACCCACCATGACCACCAGCTCTGTCTGTCTATCTATCTATCTATCTATCTATCTATCTATCTATCTATCTATCTTTTCTTTCTTTTGTGGTGCTGGGGCCTGAACCCAGGGACTAGTGTGTGCTTAAACAAGCATTCTATCACCGAGCTACATCCCTAACCCAGATGTTTCAATATTGTACCTTGTAGTAAAAATGGGGTAAGTATAAAATGAGTCCTCATGGGAGCACGTTGGTGAAAGTCAAGACCACATTGCACCGAGGCTGAGTGAGCACTCTCAAGTCAGACACGGTGTAGGGTCACTCCAAGGATCTGCAGGAAACAGAACCACACCTGGGGAATCTGTAAGAGGACACGTGAAAGTGGCAGATGAGGTGGCCTCTGCATGACAATGGAAGAGTCACTGGCTGGGTGACAGGAGTGGTTGTTGGAACACACCCTAAATTTAACATAGACTCTAAGTTGCAAATCTAGGGAACACAGAGGGGGCAATTTGAAGACAAAAGCACCAGATCCAATCCTTAGTTTTAACCCCTGCAAATCCATCTCTGCCTCAGCTTCCTGGTCATTAGCTGCAGAGGTCGGTTCTGGCGCAGCCTTTCTGCAGCCCTCTCTGGTTCATTTATCACAAAAGGGGCAGTCCTGTGGGACTTTGTCATTTATAACTAGCAGCATTTACCCAGTTTGGTGCTTACAATGTATGAATTTTTCATGTTTCGCAAGAGGGTGTGCATATATGTATAATGATGGTGACTTCAGAAAGCACAGTTGGCTCACGGTTTTGACAGAATCAGTGGTCATTACTTAGATTTAGCTCATCAGCAGGGTGTCTTCAGGCTTTCAAGGAATTCTAGAAGCTCTGGCACAGAGGAGGGTAGATGGAGTGGGCCATGTTTCCTTCTTCTCCCTTGAATCTGTTGGTAAGGGGTCAGAGTTGCTAGGCATGATGGCACACACCTTTAATCCAGCACTGTGGAGGCAGAGGTAAGTGGCCTGGGCTACACAGTGAGTTCTAGGCCCACCAGAGCTACTTGGCAACATCCTGTTTAAAAAGAAAGAAAGAAAGAAAAAAGAAAGGAAAAAGGAAGGAAGGAAGAAAAAAGGAAAAGAAAAGAAAAAAGTATTTTGCTCACCTATGACACCAAGAATCCTTCTGTTGTAGAAAGGCCAAGAAAGGCCAGAGCAGGCTCCTTAGCCACGTAGCTCATGGGGGATGAGAGGGGCTAGTGGATACATTCCCAGGAACTAGCAACACATGATGCACGGAGTGAGGAAGCCATGGCCACAAAACCCTAGGAGTGGCTTGCCCCAGGCTTCCAGGTTTGGGGGAAGGAAAAAAGCCAGTAGAGGGGTTAGGAACGAGGAGAGCGTCCATCTTCTTGCTTCTCTTTCCCGTGTGTGGGGCCAGAGGCTGGTTTGGGCTGCAATGAAACCATATCGATCCCTGAACTTCCTGGGATAGAGAACAGACAGACAGCTGTTTTGCTGTGTTTGTCAGCCTCACACCACTATAATAAAACACCTGGAGTGGGATACTTATGAAATAAATACAGATAGATCTGCTTGGGCTCATGGTTCTGGAAGTTCAGGCCCAAGATTAGGTTGCCTTATGAGATTGGCAATGGGGTTATAACATGGAGTAGAGGGAAGGAGGGAGGAAGGGAGGGAGAGAGGGAGGGACAGAGAGAAGAGAGCACATAAGCCCCCTTGAGGGCACACCCACAAAAACATTGGGAGTTCCTATCAAACCATACATCTTAAAGGTCTGTAATAGCACCTCCCTGAGGATCCAGATTTCACCTACAAACCTTTGGAAGACACTCAGTGCTTAACCATGGTAGTTGCCCTGCTTGCCAGTGAACGTGGGTCTTTGAGTCCCACCCTTTTTCCTGGGATCCTTCTCTTCTAGTGGAGATACATTAGGTCAAAAACTTCCTCTCATCCTGGGATACTGGATGCTGAACCCCTTTCAAAGAATTTCCAGGCCCATTTAACAATGAACAACCTGTGCAGACTACAGAGGTGGGCAAGAAACTGTCCTCTGGTCCAGGGCAAATGCCAGTGAGTGGGCTCTATAGAACTCTGCTGAGCTTGGCAGCATCTTGCTGTGGCTCAAACATATCCCCTAAGACCTTTGCTAGAAACTTAATTCCTTGTGTAGCGCCATGTTGGGAAGCAAGGCCAGTGGGAACACCCTATCCTTATGCTGTCAACACTGATGACACAAGAACCTGAGACTCTTGAGTTGCGTCGCTTTTCCTCTTTGGCCAATGTGATGCTTTCTCCCAGGTCACATGGCAATGATGAAGGCTCATGGTGTGTAACCTCAGTCTTAGACTTCCCAGCCTCTAGACTCAAGCACCAAATGTAATTCTTGTCTAGGGCTGGGGAAACAGCGCAGTCAGTAAAATGCTTGCTGCATAAGCGTGAGGACCTGAGTTGATCGCCAGTGCTAACATACAAACCTGGGTGTGGGCCGGACATGGTGGTGCACACCTCTAATCGCAGCACTTGGGAGACAGAGGCAGGAAAACCTCTGTGAGTTCAAGGCATCCTGTTCTATGTAATACATTCCAGATCTGCCTTGGGTACACAGTGAGATGTTGTCTCAAAATGATGCAGTGGATTGTGGTGGTGTGTGTTTGTAATTTCAGAGCTGGGGAGACACAGCTGGGGAGAACCCTGTGGCTCACAGTCAGCCACCCTAGTCAAAGCAGCAAGCCAGAGGGTTCAGTAAGAGACTTTGTCTCAAAAAAAAAAAAAAAAAAAAAAAACCAAGATGGATGCCTCCTGGAAGGATACCTGAGGTATCTGGCTTTCATACAGTGTGCATACATGTATAGTCACAATATATGATCATGCATGCAAATGTGCACATGTGCATATAAATAAATACATAATAGAATAAAATCAAGAACAAGGAAAATGTCTTTGTTATAAGTTACCCGACTCAGGTATTCCGTTACAGTAGCACATAAAATGAATCGAGACAGTCACCACACCTATACAATGCTTTCTAAGATTCCTTTCCATTCTGGATCCATAGCCCCTCTCTCCAAGTTGACTATTCCTCAGCCTTGGATTCCCAGTGTTCCACAACACCATCCCTACCCCATCCTCCTAGGGTACCCCTTCTTCCTCCAAAGGGTGCCATGTTCTAAATTCCTTCTCTTCCCCCTCATTCTCCCCTCTTCTACTCAACATTCCCAATTCTGAGCAACAGCGAAATCCTGACGGTTAAAATTTCCACACCTGTGTCAATGGCTCACAACCAAGCTGTCCCTTGAGATTCTTGTGTGATGACAGATGTGTCGTGGAGGTTTGTCTGGGAGCCTAGAACCAGGCCAATAACCTGATACTCTTAGTGGTCCTCCTGCCTCAGTCTTCCCAGTGCTGGGACTACAAGTATATCTCTACTTCCAGCTTTTGTGTGAGTTCTAGGGGTCAGCTTGTAAGACAAGCACTTCATCAGCTGAGCCAGCTCCCCAGTCTTTTTTTTTTTTTTGTCTCCTAAAGATTTTATAATTCTTTAAATCACAACAATTCATTAGTAACTTAAAAATTCTTGTCCAGCTAGTAGATGTACAATTAGCTAACTAACTGTAGAGGAAGAAGTGAAAGGCTGAGCTCAGGTGAGACAGGAGTCTCCAGCCTTTTGCCTAAGGCCTGAGCTGACTGAAAGCCTGCCAGCCTGTCAGCTGTAGGCATCACTCCACGGCAGCTCAAGAGGAAGGTAATGGTTACCTCTCCACCACCAGCAAGCCCTGTACAGATTCCATGCCGTAGACGTTAAGGCTGGGCAGAGCCACTGCTGTAGCCCTGACAGCAGCAGGCAGCTTTTCTTAGGTGCCCTTTGGTACGAGTCCCTTTCTACATCCTTGAGAAGGGAGGGAGAGTCCGAATTGACCATTGTTTGAATGTCACCTGTGTTGTGTCTTTACCTTGGATATCAGAGCTCAAATGAGGCTTAGTCATTGGAGCAGTGAAGAAAGACGTCACCCCTGGACCTCAGGGGGCGGTCCTGTGACTAGAGTGGAGGCCTCTTCTCTTGGTTTCGCCCTCGCCCAGCCTTGTTACTAGACGGGTAACGTTGGCACATGCCTGCAATCCCAGTGCTTGGGAAGTGGAGGCAGGAGAATAAGGGGTTCACGGTCCGCCTTGGCCGTGTCTAACCTGGAATTATGAGACCCTGTTCCCAACCAGTGAGATGTCTCACTGGGTAAAGGCACTTGCAATCAAACCTGACAACCTGAATTCAATCCCTAGAACCCACACGGTGGAAGGAGAGAACCAACTCCTGCCAAGTTGTCCTCTGACTTCCATGTTTGCTGTGGCTTACACACCTGCTCATACACACAGTGAATGAATGTAATTAAAAAGTTTTAAAAAGAGACCCTATTTCTGTGACTCATGACATCGCTGTATTTCAAAACTAGGAATGTGCTCCGAATAGGGAAATGTATAAATTCTTAAAGAAAAATAAACAAGCAAACAAACCAAGCAAAAAACTCAACCCATCACTTACACATCACATCCTGACTCTCAACCGTGACTTGCCACACTAGCATCTCCATCGCAGGGTGTACAGCCGCATCCCTTTGAAACCTTCCCTTTGGTAGATGTGCTGTCAACCTGGAACTAAGGAAGGGGAGATGCACGGCTGTTTACTACCCTGACTGCTTAGGCCTTGATAACCCGGGAAGTGCGTGGACAGGGCTTCGAAAGGAGCTGTTCTAATCTGCCCTGTGTTCCTCCCAACTTGTTCTGCAGCTGGGGTCCATGGTGTGTCGTGAACTTCAAGTGTGATTTACTTCTACTGGCGGAGTACCTTATATCCTGTTGAACATCGTAGCTTTCTGGGGCAGGCCTGGAAGCAATGCTTGTGTGTTCTATTAATCCTGCACTGGCCTTATGAAGCATGTGCCACTGTGACCCTTATCTTGCAATGAAAGTATCTGAAGTTAAAAGCAATGTCCTAATGAAGTGCAAAGGGTGGGATCTGAACTCAGAACTAGGCATCTGAGAACTTCTTAATCACTAAGATGTACTGAGTTGTTCCCTGTCCTCACGTATTTGACACAGGACCTCATTATGTAGCTTTGGCTGACCTGGAACTCACTGTGTAGACTAGGCTACTCTTGAACTTTTAGCAATCCTCCAGCTCTTTGGCCTAAGTGCTAGGAGTAAAGCTGTATACCGTCATGCTTGGCTCTGAATCACTTTTATACTCATCATTTCCTACCCATCTCCGAAAGAACAATTATTGCAAACATGTTCTGAGTGACTACACTTTTTTACTATGCACTCTTCAGTGTCATTTATCAAATGGACCATTGATTTGTCTTTATGAATGTGCTCCTAACGAACGATATTCTGTCCACTTATTTTTAAACACAAGAAGTATCTTCAACTACCCCTGGGACACAGGCCAAGTCTCAACAGTATGAATGACACCCCTTTCTAAGATTAGAGCTCTGTGATGACAGTGTACCTTTTCCAGTTGCTGTCAATCATTGTCTAAGACAGCTGGAACTGCTGTAGCAGATTACTATAGACTAGGCTTCTGGAACGCCAGGCATTCATTCTCACAGCTGTGCACTCTTGAAGTCCAAGATCAAGAAGCTTGCAGATCCCCTATCTGGGGAGAGTGGCTTCATACTCCTTATGTGGTGGAGCAGGCTCTCTGTTATAAGGACATTAATCTCGCTAGGCAGTTCCACCTTTATGATCTAACATCTTCCAAAAGTCTCACCTTGTGATGCAATCTTAGGGATTAGGGTTTAACATGTGGATAGTTGAGGGACATACATGGAATCCTCAACAGTCATGGCTGATACATGAGCAGTGAGGGAGTTCTTGTAAAAGCAGTGGCAGGCAGACAGGATTGCCAGACACTTGAGTTGTTGGCAGCAACAAAAAGCATGGTGGCGTAGGTCAAAAGCCACACACAAGTGGTATCTTGCCAGGGTCAGAGCCTCCCAGTTGAGGGAGAGAACCTGGCCTCAGAGAGCCAGAGCATGGCCTTGAGGGCAGAAAGCCTTGCCTTGAAGAGCCAAAGCCTGGTCTTGAGGAGAGAACTTTGCCTTGAAGGTACTTCTGGGTTTGCGGCATGTGTGGGCTGGTATTCCTGGAGAAATGTCTAGAAGTGAGAAGGCTGTGTGAGGAGACAGGAAGCCCATTGCTAATCTGGCTCTGCCACCACAGGGCTGTGTGGCCTGCACAGTCCTATGACCTTGAGCTGCCACTGAGTGGGCCTATGTCTCCAAGGCTTCTTTATCCATTTCCACTAAAGGCTCAGAAAGAAAGCCATGCTGTTCCTAGCTGTTTTTTATAGCATAAAAGTTGCGGGTTTTTTTTTTTACAATTGAATGCATGACACCATAACTACCTAATTCCAAACACTTTCATCACCTTAAAACTAAACCTTGTGCCCAGGAAGTAGACTCTTCCATCAGACCCTCTGCCAACCATGTATCTGTCCTTATGTCTGTGTGTGTGCATTTGCCTTTACTGGACATTTTGTGTCCACAGAGTCAAACAGTATGTGGTTGTTTGTTTCTTCCTTAATGAGTGCAGTATTGTTGAGGTTCACATTGTAGTGTGTGTGTGTGTGTGTGTGTGTGTGTGTGTGTGTGTGTGTGGCGGGGGTAGCTTTCTTCCTTTTACTGGCTGAGTAATATGCCTCATTTTTGTGCTTTTCCATTTGTCCCTTAATGGGCAGTGGGTCATTTTCACCTTTTGGCAGTTCTGAATAACTCGGTGACTCACAGTCTCCTCAAAGTAGAACCATATTCTCCACTTTCTTGGATTCTACCTTAGGAGTGGAATTCCTGGGCTCTGCGGTAAATAATTCTAGGATCAGCTATTTTAGGAACAAGCACACTCCTTTACATTTTATGTCCTCGAGAGTGTGAGGGGTCACATTTCTGCAGTCTTTCCAACACTGGTTATTTCTCTTTCTGTGAGTCTGTGGGATCTCTGGGTGGTTTCATTCCCATTCCCAGTAACATATTGTCTTGCTTGCTGGGTGATCATGTGTCTGTCTAAAAACACCTCTGTTTTTAAGTTTGAGTCCTTGTCTTGTTGAGGGATAAGAATTCTTTACATATTCTGGATCCTGCCTCTTTATTGGATAGATAATGGTTGTTTAGTGCTAATTCTGGGTGTCAAACCTAGGACTTTGCACATGACAGCCAAGCTCTCTATCCCTCAGCTGTCCCTTCAGCCATGGTATATGGTTTCTGATAATATTTTCTCCTTTTTCAGGTTATTTTTTATTTTTTCAAAGATTTATTTTGTTTTTGTTATTTTTGAGCACATGTGTGTCTATGTCTCTCTGTGTGTGCATCATGTGTGCAGGTGACCTCAGAGGTCAGGAGAGGATGCCGGATCTCCTGAGATGGGAACTGCAACTGGTGGTTGTGAGATGCCCTCAGGGTTGCTGAGAACCAAACCTCAGTCCCCTGGAAGAGCATTGAGCCATCTTAACTTCTGAGCCATCTCTCCAGCCCTGGTTTTTTTTTTTTTTTTTTAACTTTTTACAATAGTGTTCTTGAAGGAACAAAAGTTTTAAATTTTAATTTAGTCAACTTATCTCTCTTTTTTTTTTTTTGCTTCTGTTTTTGCTGCATTATCCTTTGCTGTGCTCAGAACTACAGAAGTACCTGGACTCTCTCCTGGAGCTTGGGGCATCCCTCCCACAATCACTGTCACATTACTGAGTCCTCAGGGAGCCTTGAAATTCATTTACAATAGCTGGGTGTCCCCCAGAGGTTTTTTTTTGCTCTGAATAATGAGCATTCTATCTTCTGGTCCTGCTCATATAAAAAGGACTCCCTCATTATTCCTGTGCATATGCACATCTAATTATATAACTATGATATTTAATATATGCAATAGATTAATAAAATTGTGTGTACATAAACTGTATACTTAATAATATGGAAAAATTGCTTCCCAAGCAAACAGCTTTGGAATGCCAGGGGTGGTGCTGAGGAACAGTGACTAACAAGTGGAGCTTAAAACTATTAAATCTGGAAAACTGTATTCACTGATTTTTTTTTCCTATTGGAGTAAAACATATACAACGCAAAATTCACCATTTTAATGATTTAAGTGTGCAGTTCAGTGATAAGTGCAAACATACATTTGCTCATTCATCAGAATTCTTTGCAGTGTGCAGATCTGAAGCTTTGTCCTCACCGTACTACTGTTCTTCGGCACAAACACACACACACACACACACACACACACACACACACACACAAGAACTTGGCAGCCCTGGTGTGTTCTGGTCTTTAAACTCTCAGCACCGCAGGTGTGCCCTATCTGGAAGCTGCACTGTTACATCCCTGTAACTGGCTGCTTTCACTCACCATGACAACATGTATACCCGTGTTACAGAGTGAACAGAGCTGCCTTCTTTAGACTGAATGCTATTTCATTGCTAAGACCACATTTTTTTTTTTCTCACGGTGCTGGGATCAAAGCCAGGGCCTTGCACATGCTAGGTAAGCACCTTCCACCAAACTACACCCCCAGCCAAAAACCACATTCTGTTTATCCATCCACTCACTCACCTATGGACACGCTGAATCATTTTTTTATGAATGTGGTGTTGAAAATGTCTCTGTGAGCTCCTGATTTCAGTTCTTCTGAACATCTACTCTGAGGTGGAGTTGCTGGATCATTTGATACCACTGCTTTACTTACAATTTTTATTTCTTGTCAGACAGGGTCTTGTATAGTCCATAGTGAGCTTTGAACTCATTATGTCACAGAAGGTGACCTTGGACTTCAGGATCCTCCTGCCTCTGCATCCTGAGTGCTGAAATTACGGGCATGTGCCACCATATCCAATGTATGCAGCTGGGGATCGAACCAAAGACTTCCTTTGGAAGAGTAGTCAATGCTCTTCATGGCTGAACCATCTCCAGGCCTTTATTTTTTAAGTGTATATTTGTGTGTGTGTGTATGTGCGTGTGAGTGCATTGCCCAAAGAGACCAGAGGCAAAGGTTCCCCCTAGAACTTGAGTTTCAGGTGGAGCCGTTCAACATCAGTGCTAGGAACAGAATTTAGGTCCTCTGCAAGAATAGTGCATGCAATTAACTGCTGGGCCATCTAGCTAGCCTGTTTTTACTTTTTTGAGAGGCCACAAAATGTTTCCACAGCAGGTATGCTGTTTTATCAGTAGAGTAAAGGGCTCCTATTTTCCCACTTCTTATCCTTTTAAAATCTTATCTCTCCCTCCCTTCTTCCCTCCCTCTTCTTCTTCCTCCCTTCTCTTCCTCCTCCTCATTTGAAATGACATCTCACTCTGTTGTCAACTCTGGTCCCCATCTCTTGGGCCCAATCAATCCTCCTGCTTCAGCCTCCCAAGCAGCTGGGAGTACAGGTGTATACCACTATATTTAGCTGTTGTTTTTGTTTTTATAGTAGCCATCCCAGTGGGTGTGAATTGGTATCTCATGGTGGGTGTGATCTGCATTTCCCTAATGATTTGACTAGAGGTGTCAATCATTCTTCCTAGCCGTTTGCATATGCTCTCTGCAGAAATACCTATTCACTCCATTGACAATTTTTTTGAGTTGGATTGAACAGTTACTGTGTTATAGAAATGTACCCATGTACTATTAGTAACCACTTCACAGACACATGATGTGCAAATATTTTCACCCTTTCTGTAGTTTTCTTTTCACTGTATTGATTGTGTACTTTTGTGCAGGGAAGTTTTAAAGTCAATTTTGATTTTGGAAGCTACACGACAAGATGACTTTAGATGACACTGATAGATGCAATGGTTGGAGTTGAAAGTGAACTTACCACTGCCTAGAATCTCCTGGAAATAGAGTCTTCAGGAAGAATTGTTTAGATGAGGTTGGCTTGTGAGCATGTCTGTGGGGGGAGTGAATGGATTGTTCATTGATGTTAGAAGATCCAGCCCATTAGGTGGCGCCATTCCTGTTATAGAGGGGTTCCCATCCTCCTTTGCTCTCCCTCTCCCTCCAAGGCCTCAAATAACCCCAGCTGGCCTTGAACCAACCAGCTACGTAGCTGGAGATGATCCTGAACTCCTGATCTCACTACTTCCACTTCTCACCAGGCCTGACTTGTAGTTTTCTTCTCAATGGAGTGTGAAAATCAAGATTGGTGTGATGGATTCTATTCTCTAGTGTTCTATCTGTTTCTGTTTTAGAACAATCTTTGTCTTTCATTGTAAGTCGCAGTCCATCCCTGTCCACCCTTCCTCATCTCATGCCCCATCTCCCTTCAAGACTCCAATGAGATTTCCAGGCAGGATCTGCTTTACCTCCTGACCTTGAGCTTGTCCATCAGCAGAGAGCTCCACCATCATTCCACAGTCTCCACCACTGAGGATTAATTGCAGCACATCAGCTAAGATATCTTCATAATGTTCTTACAATAACCTCTAATTGGCCTGTGGTATTTTTAGTTGTGTCCTCATTGGGTATAGTCTGAAGTTATCATGGAATATTCAATAATTAATCACTGAATGGAATTATCCAGGTTTAGATGAATCTTCTAGAGCAATATGGAAACATTATAAAGCTTCTTATGCCGTCTTAGGGTTTCTATTGCTGCAACAAAACACCATAACCAAAAAGCAAGTTGTGGAGGAAAGGGTTTATTGGGCTTATACTTCTACATTGTGATCTATCACTGAAGGAAGACAGGGCAGGAACCTGGAGGCAGGAGCTGATGTAGGGGCCACAGAAGAGAGCTGCTTACTGGCTCTCTCCTCTTGGCTTGCCCGGCCTGCTTTCTTATGAAACTCAGGACCACCTGCCTAGGGGTGGCACCACACACAATGGTCTGGGCCCTCCCCCATCAATCATTAATTAAGAAAATGCTCTACAGGGTAGCCCATAGCCCAACCTTATGGAGGCATTTTTCAATTGAAGTTTCCTTCTCTCAGATGACTATAGTTTGTGTCAAGTTTACATAAATCTAGCCTACACACAGGTCAAATAAGTCTCTGGGCACTCCCTCCTCCCCAATGTTTTAAACTCAGTCTTTAAGCTAATGGGTTCCATCATGACATTGTCATTCATGTGTACCATTGGACCTTGCTTGTGTTTGTATTTCCTCCCCCTTTTCGGATGTCTGGATGTTTTAGGTTAGTTAAGATGTAAAATCAATGGTAAAACTCACAAATATGCAAGTCCCTGATATAAATGATATATTTGCATAGAACCTGCACACAGCATCCCATCTATCTCACATCAGCTACAATGCCTGCTGCAATATAAATTGCTATAAGGTACCATTTGGGGGCTATGAGAAGAGGGCAAGTCCGTAGGTGTTCTGTGCTGACTTGGCCATCTTAGCCCTAACTACGTGGTATGCATCAGTAATAATATAACATTGTTTTTATCTAAGTTGGCAGAATTCATAGGGTGGAACCTGCAGAGTCAGAGAGCCATGTTCTGGGTCCTAGGATAAGGACATTTAACATTATTATAGGTATTGTCAGGTGGCTCTCACATGTGACTGTGCGTTTAAAACTTTGTAAAGTTAGACTTTTATTTATTTATTCGCTGTGTGAGCCCACATGTATGGTCACCTATACTAAGGCATATGGGTATGGAAGTCAGAAGCCAACTTGCCGGAGCTGGATATCTCCTCCCACTATGTGGGTCCTGGGGATTGAACTGAGGTGGTTAGCTTTAAGTCACTTTTAGCTTGCTGAGCCATCTCACTGGCCCTGCGACTGTTTATTTTAGACTCCCACCAGCCATTCCTGAGGAGCAGACCCATCTCCCATGATGTTACCATCACTTGATAGCAAACTACTTGCCAGTAATGTGGGTTATTGAACTCTTGTAATTTTCTTTTCCTTAAAAAAAAAAAAAAGACGCCGGGCGTTGGTGGCGCACGCCTTTAATCCCAGCACTCGGGAGGCAGAGGCAGGCGGATCTCTGTGAGTTCGAGGCCAGCCTGGGCTACCAAGTGAGCTCCAGGAAAGGCGCAAAGCTACACAGAGAAACCCTGTCTCGAAAAACCAAAAAAAAAAAAAAAAAAAAAAGACTTATTTTAATGGTGTGTGTGTGTGTGTGTGTGTGTGTGTGTGTGTGTCCACAGAGACCCCTCGGAGCTGGAGTTACAGGTTTTGGTGAGATGGGACTGCTGGACTCTGAACTCAGATCCTCTGACAGAGCGGCAAGCACGCCTAACTGCTGAGCCATCGCTCCAGAATCCCTTGTGATTTTTGTTTGCCTTTTCCCTGGTGCTTGTGAGCTGAGCATCTTTTCATATGGTGCCTGATTGTTCATGGCCTTTCTCTCGTGACCTGCGTATTTATAATCTGTCTCCATTTTTCTGTGGAGAGGATAATTGTCTTTTTAATGTGTGAGCATTGCACATATATTTTGGATACCACTGCTCAACTCTTCAGCCCACTCCAATGCAGCTTGTGTCTCTAACCCAAACTTGTCAGGTTTGGTAAATTCAGCAGCCCCGCCCCACCATTGTCTCAGTGGATAGCCCAGTGTTGTGTAATCTGCTGTTCATTTTCTCTTTGTGGCCACAAAATCCCCAACAAAGCCACTCAAGGAAGGAGGGGCTTGTTGTGGCCCCCAGTTGGTGGGTGCAGTCCATCAAGGCGAGGCAGGCATGGCAGCGGCGGCAGCCGGAGCTTATGGTAACATTGTATCCACAGCCAGTAAGCAAAAAGAGTCTCCCTTTTACTGGAGCTTGTGGTAACATTGTATCCACAGTCAGTAAGCAAAAAGAGTCTCTTTTACTGTCAGGGATCCCAGTGCATGGAAAATGGCACTCACATTCAGGATGGGCTTTCCTTTCCCAGCTAAACCTTTGGGGAAATGCCCCCATAGACAGAGCTCCTCTGTCTCGGGGCTGAGAAACAAAGAAACATCAAGGCGACTTAACAGTAGCAATGGTGGACTTTCTTCGGAGGGCATTTCAAGAAAATGCTTAAGACAGGAAGTCTTTCAGAGCTAGAGACTGGACAGAGAGAACGTGGGCCATCACCCCATAGAGGATGGGGTATCTCATCTGGGGCGGGATGAGGACACATGTCCAAGTGAATCTCTGAGTCAACAAGTTTTGAATGGTGACAGCAGCAGCAGGGGCCTTCTATGGTGACTCAGCTCATTTTGGAAGGCGACAGCAGCAGAGGCCTTTTATGGTGGCTCTGCTCATCCATCGCTTGGCTCCGACTGACAAACGCTGAGGTGTTGGCTAACAGACGCTGGGTGTCGTTTTGTAGAGGGAGACACAGGAAGTCTTGGGACGGTTGAAGGTGCTTATTGAGGTGATGTAAGATGATTGGGTGTGTGAAGTTTTGAGTTTGGTGCTGGCAAGCTTGCCAGCAGTTCCAGTCTGTGTGAGGAAGAGGATACGGGGACCAGTGGCCAGGTTCATCTTCGCCCGTTTTATACCTTCAAGAAACATGGCCTGACTTCCACCAATCCATACACTTGGTCCTCTGCCAGCTCTGTCTCTTCAGTCGGCCTGCCTGTTAGCCTCTCATACCTTCAGGTCTCAGGGTTCTGTTACGTCTTTAAAAATTGCCGACAGCTTTTGTCTGTGTGGGCTCATATCCACACTTCACGTTAGAAAATAAGGCTGGGAACTAAGAAAGCATACTTATTCACTCATTAAAAATAATCACAGCCCCAATAAGAAGAATAAACCTATTAAAATAAATGATAAGCCCAATAATAAATTGAATTATTTAAATAACAATAAAAGAAACAATATTTGAAAAATGAAAATATACTGGGTGATAGTGGTGCACGCCTTTAATCCCAGCACTCTGAAAGCAGAGGCAGGCGGATCTCTGTGAGTTTGAGGCCAGCCTGGTCTACGGAGCGAGTTCCAGGACTGCCAGGGCTACCCAGAGAAATCCTGTCTTGAAAAACAAAACGAAACAAAACAAAACAAAACAAAGCAAAACAAACAAAAAGAAAGAAAAAGAAACAAAACCGTCCATAGTTCCTACCATTCTGCCGATTTCATCTTCTCTATCATCTTTAGATGTAGAGCTTGCAGTTGTTTAGAGACAGATTGTTGAAGCCATCACAGAAAACAGATCGGAGGGTCCTCAGAACATTAACAATAGAACTAGCAGAGGGAATGGGGCGTGGCCCGGGAGGCTCCCTCATTGACAAGAAGTTGGCTAGAAGGCTCTGGAGAGGAGTTCCAGGTAGAAGAAAGACAATCCCAAGGAAGGACTGTCTGGAACCCTTGAGCTGCAGAGGCTCTGTGTGTCTGCAGGACTGAGCCAAGGAGAATGAGCGGCTGGGAGTGTCATGGTGTCGGCAGGGTTTTGTCAGCCATCCTGAAAATGCTGGCGTTGAAGCTTCTGGAAGTGGAGAGTCAGTGCAGGGGAGTGGCATGATAGACCTGAGGTTCCCAACTGGACCCCTGTGGACAACGGTGGAGCCGAAGAGCTGCAGGAGGCTCTGTAACAAGCCACGTAGGAGAGGGCAGTGACCTGGGCCTGTGGGAGGGAGGGGATGGGCTCCAGATTCAGGAGCTGGTGGGAGACCCTGGGGTGGAAGCCTGTAAGGAAGAGTAGGTATGGCAGTCTCTCTGTTCCTCTTTGGGATAAAGTGAGATTCAGAGCCACAGGATGGGGGTGGGTGGGTGGCTGGAAAAGAGCAGCTATAGACTGCTCTTGCTATAGACATTTTGACTGGGAGGTACCTGAGGGACATTTACGTGGGTGTCACATACTGGCTTTGAGTGAGGGAAGGTGATTTCAAAGCCAAAGATAGCTCCAGAATGTGAGCAGGCAGATATCAAATTCAATATGTGTGTCAAGAAATGAAGAAAAAGAAGTTGTCTGAGCACAAAAATTAAAATGCCAAGGCTGAGCATAAGTAAATAAAGGGGCCGTCAGAACCGGCTTCCAGGCCTGTCTCGGTCTGTATGTGGCTATAACCAAGTAACTGAGGCTATCTAGCATATTTTCAATTTGTCTGTTTGCTGGCTTGTTTGTTTAGTCAGCTAGGACTGTCCTTGAATTGACTGTGTACCAGATCAAGGTCTGCCTTGATCTTCTGAGCTCTTCCCCACCTCCCAAGCGGTAGGATCCCAGGCATGTGCTACCACATCTGGCTTGAGGAGTTGATAAAAGAACACCTTTCTCTTAGCTGGGAAGCAGGAAGTCCAAGAGTGAGGCGTGAGCACCTGCTAAGGGCACTCCTGCTGTGTCCCCACAGAATGGCGAAGTGGCAGTGACCTCTATATAGTTAGCCCTGGCTAACAAAGCGAGTAACTAACCATCTCAGTGCAATCAATCCATTCATGAATGTGGGGCTCTTGTGACCCAAACACATCCTCCACCTCCCAGTACTGCTGTATTGGGGTTCATTCACATCTGCTTTGGGGGACACATTTAGGCCACAACAGTGACAGGAAGTGAAAAGGAAAAGGCAGAGGGAGTCATGGAAGCCGGTGATGGGGACTTAGAACATAGCGAGGGTCCAGTGTAGTGGAAAAGGTGCTCAAGGGCTTATAGATGCTTTTAAAGAGTCCTGATGCGGGGCTGGAGAGATGGCTCAGAGGTTAAGAGCACTGACTGCTCTTCCAGAGGTAGACAGTCCTGAAGACATGCAGGGGAATGGCCAGAAGACCCAAAGCACGGGGAGTGATCAAATGGTTGAAACGGCACAGAGGTGCAGGGGGGCTGACAGTGTCAGTGACAGTAAGATGGAGTAGGAGGAGACCGCCAAAGGCCCCACTGTCTGGGTTCCCATCTATCCACTGTTCCATGTAGGTCTTTTTTTTTTTTTTTTACATTAATTGTATTGATTTATTACGTTCATGATATTTATGTCCTGATACTACTGTCCATTTGTGGGGTTTTTCCATCATACAAAATAGAGAGATTCTGTCCTTAGGAAATCATTGCTCTATATTCCTTTCTTCTCCATCTTGAGATAACTCTAATCATTCTGTCTCTATGAATTTTTATGTTCTATATATTCCATGTAGGTCTTAGTGTGAACTGTCTCCACAGAGCAGCGTGGGTGGTGGCATCTGTCATGTGCTGTGAGGTGGGAGGGATCAGGAGTGGGGGGGGTAGGGGCAGGTTACGACTTTCAGGGGCATTCAGGGAAGGCAGGTGGGTTGTTAGGGATGGTCCCACGCATTCATACATTCCTCTGTTTGGGGACAGATAGAATCTTTGGTCACATTGTATAGTAAGGGTCCCAGTGGTGGTCAGAACAATGGAGTTAAGGATGTAGCTGCCTCCCGAGGCAGAGTCTGGCTTCCAATGTGGAAGGCATGGCTTGAGGATGGGGAAGGCACGGGACTGGCGTCGGAGGGCAGAACACTCAAGTTGTACTTTTTTGGTGCCATCTATACATAGAGGAGGAGGTAGTGTCTTCTCCAAGGGCAATTTGGGGCAGAATAACTTCTGAAGATAGCTGAGTTTTGACAAAAGCATATTTTAATTGAGATCTAATCCACACATCTTAAAAATTATCCTGGAGTACTAGTTTTTTTTTTTTAAGTACATGGTTATTTCTTGAATGTTGCTGGAGAGCTTCTCTCCAGCTCCCAAGTCCCGCCAGTTTCCAGCTCCCAAGTCCCGCCAGTCCCTGGTTCCCTGACCGAACCCATTCATAAAATAAACACACAGACGCTTACATTATTTAAACTGCTTGGCCATTAGCTCAGGCCTATCATTGTCTAGCTCTTACTCTTATATTTAGCCCATTTCTATTAATCTCTACTTTGCCACGTGGCTCGTGGCTTACCGATACTTTACATCTTCCTTCTCCTCGCGGCGGCTCCAGGCAGTCTCTCTATCCTTCCTTCCTTCTCAATTTTCCTCTCTGTTAGTCCCGCCTATACTTCCTGTCTGGCTATTGGCCAATCAGTGTTTATTGACATATAGCGATATCCACAGCACTTGAATATATAATTTTTCCTGTAGCAGAATTTTAGAGTTTTTAATTAATAAAATCAAACCTGAGGCAGGTATTGGGGTGAATGCTGGAAGGTCAGAGAGACAGAACAAGCCACAGCGACCCTCACCTGGCCAACTTCTCAGCTGATCTTGTTTCCTCAGACTGGAAGCCTCTGTGTCCTCATATCCGAATGGCTCTCAGCTGAACTGTGCTGCTCAAAACCTATAAGCTTAACCAGCCAAATGCTTAACCAGCCAAATGCTTCTAGTTTCTGGTCCTCACGCCTTATATACCTTTCTGCTTTCTACCACCACTCCCTGTGATTAAAGGCTTGCTTTCTGGGATTAACGGTCACCATGCCTGGCTGTTTCCAATGTGGCCTTGAACTCACAGAGATCCAGAGGGATTTCTACCTCTGGAGTGCTGGGATTAAAGGTGTGAGTGCCACCATTTTCTAGCCTTTGTATCTAGTGGCTGTTCTGTCTCTGACCCCAGATAAGTTTATTAGGGTGCACAATATTTTGGGGAACACAATACCACCACATTTTCCCCTTAAAAAATCTATTTATCTATCTATCTATCTATCTATCTATCTATCTATCTATCTATCTATCTATCTATCTATCTATCTATCTTTCCATCCATCCATCTACCTATCTATTGAGATAGGGTCTCTCTATGTAGTCCTAGCTATCCTAGAATGCTCTATGTAGACCAGGCTGGCCTCAAACTCACAGAGATCATCTGTCTCTGCCTCTTGAGTGCTGGGATTAAAGGCGTGCATCACAATGCCTGGTCTTCCTTTTAAAAGTTTGAATTAACACACAAGGTGTTAGTTATCATTATGACATTTTCAAACAAAGCACATCTTAGTGATTCTCCTCCCCTGTCTCTGACCCCTGTACTCCCACCCCCCCTCATGTCCTCCCCACTCTATCTTCTTCACGTCCCACATGTTCTTTTCCACCCCCTATTCTTCCTCATTGCCCGTTTTCATCTTCTCTTGGTTTCCTTCCTCGTTTTCTTAGGCTTCGCCTGCATTTTCACCCTCCTGTGCCTTATGGACTAGCGATTGCCTATGACATGTGGTTTTGTCTTTTTTGGGGTTGGATCACCTCATTTAATATTATACTTTCCAAATCCATTCATTTTCCTTCAAGTTTCGTGATTTTATTTTCTTTCCAGCTGACTACAGTTTCATTGTGTGTGTGACTGCGTTTTCAGCTCCACGCGTCGGTGGGTGGGCATCTAGGCAGTGCCCATTCTCTTGCTGTCACAGAGCAGCAATGAACACAGAGATGTGCAAGTATCAGGTATGCAGTCCTTCGGCTATAAAGACTCTCCTCTTCAGCGTATGCAGATCGGTAGCTTTTACTATTTTCATAAGCTGACCTATCTTGATGGCCCATATACTAAGTTTTTGGTCTGTTTATACAAAAAGGAATGTGAGATTTGGACTTTTGTCTCTGTGTGGGGACACATAATCAGTTTTAAAAGCCATGGCCTTGGATCTTGACTTTCCCTTGTGGCAGAGCCAGGTCTGGGCTAGCTGCCCCAGAGACTTCAAGGTCAAGGCAAATTCAGAGCTTCAGGATGAGGCAGCAAGGAGCCCCAATACCAGCATTTGTAAGGGTTGTTTTTTTGGGGAGGGGTTGTCATATTTGTAAATAACTTTTTTTCTTTTTTATTATTAAGAAATTTTCTATTCATTTTACATACCAACCACAGGTGCCCCTCTCCTCCCTCTTCCCACCCCCAGCATTCCCTCCCCAACCCACCCTCCCATTCCGACATCCTCCAAGGTAAGCACTTCCATGGGGAGTCAGCAGAACCTGGTACATTCAATCGAGGCAGGTCCAAGCTCCTTCCCATGAACCAAGGCTGTGTAAGATGTCCCACCACAGGCACTGGGCTCCAAAAAGCCTGCTCATGGAGCAGGGATGGATCCTTGTAAACAACTTTTAATATTATTAATACAAAATTTTATAAAATGACTTTGGGATTTAACAGTGTTTTAAATAAGTTTGCCTTTTGAAGTCATGTAATGTTTAGAGAATTTTGGAGGCCATGCATGGTAATGAACAGGTGTAGTGCATGTGAGTGTTTGGGAGCAGAAGCTGAGGATTAATGCAAGTTCAAGGCCATCAGAATCTACACAGTGAGTTCCAAGTCAGCTGGAGAAACACAGTAAGAAAATAAAAACAGTGAGAAAGAGAATTTGGGTATGCTACATTTTTCATTTAGCTTCCCTAATGCTGACACTTTACTATAGTCCCTCTCTCTGGCCTCCTAACTATATGTTTTTCCTGCATCACTTGAGAATAAGCTGCCAATTGGTTGCTCCATCATCACTTAACATTCTAGTGTTCATTTCCTAAAAACACAAGAACATTCTCCTTATGACCAAAGTGAACCATCAAATCAGAAAGTCACAATTGACATGGTACCACTTTCTATTCCCCCAGAAAGTGTCCCCTGCTTTTTGATTTAGGGACCAGTTTAAGAAGGCCTCAACTCCTTGAGTTGAGATGTTCACCGTGGCAGTGAGACATTAGAGTCCTTGTGATCTCCTTTGTGCCAGACAAAGTCATGGTCAACAAGACCCATCTAGGTTTAGTTAATAGCCACACTTACTATCCTGGTAATGCCAATGTCCAGGGCACAGGGACATGCAGAGCAGCTACAAAGCTTGAGTGTGTGTCAGGAGGAGATAGCACCTGCTTGCTACACTTTTCTCTGCAGTTATCCTCAGCTTGTGTGTGCCAGTCAGTTTTTGGTTCCTTTGTTCATATTACACTGTTCTTTATTGATGTCCTTTGGTGGGTCCACTGTCCAAAGCAATATCTGCGTTTAGTTCCCATGTTTCCCTGCTATTTTCAATCTGGAATAACTAATCTTTGCCTGGCCTTTTGACTCTAGCACCTAATGGGGATTACAGGTCACTTATTTGTAGCCTGTCCCTCAATTTAAATGTATCTGTCATGTCTTTGTAATCTGTGTGCTTTCTGCAAGCTTATCTTTAAAGTGATTCCAGGTCTTCTCCAAGACCTACCCACATCATGGGGTACAAGATGTCAGTCTGTTCCATGACTAGTCAGGTTAGCTTTGATCAATGGCCATGGTGAGGCTGCCAGGCGCAGCTGTAAAATCAACTAGTAAACATACTATGCTCATTGAGGTAGTGTGTCACCAGCAACACTAGGATGTCCCAACACAAAAACAATAAGCAGACAACTGAGTACAGGACCTCTGTGAGAGTTCTGGGCACAAGGAAGGAACCAAAACCTGATGGGCGCACACAAGCTGAGGATAACTGCAGAGAAAAGTGTAGCAAGCAGGTGCTATCTCCTCCTGACACACACTCGAGCTTTGTGGCTGCTCTGAGTGTCCCTGTGCCCTGGACATTGACATTACCAGGGTAGTAAGTGTGGCTATTAACTAAACCTAGATGGGTCTTGTTGACCCTGACTTTGTCACACCAGCAAAAAGGAGATCACAAGGACTCTAATGTCTCACTGCCATGGTGAACATTTCACTCAGAGAGTTGAGGCCTTCTTAAACTGGTCCCTAAATCAAAAAGCAGGGGACACTTTCCAGTTCATGTCATGAATCAGGACAATTTGCCTGGATTTCAAAACCAGGTGAAGACACTACTAGGAAAAAAAAACAACCCCACAGGCCAGGATTCCTGATGAACACAGATACTTATGAACACTCTCAACCAAATTCAGTCTCACATGGTTGCACAGTATGACAGGGTGGGATTTGCTTGGGGAATAAAAGGATGTTTTAACACAGGCAAACCAACCTACAACATTCAGACAAGATGGAAGGAAAACCCTACAAAGCCACTTGAAGAAATGTAAAACAGCTTTCCACAAAGACTAACAGTTGTTGGTTAATAGAAGTCTCAATCAAGCAGGTATAGAAGATGTCTCAGTCACTGTTCTGTCTGTGTGAAGTGACACCATGGCCAAGACAACTCTTACAAAAGAAAGCATTTAACTGGGGCTTACATACAGTTTCAGAGGGTTAGTCCATGATCATCATGGAGGGAAGTGGACAGGCATGGTGCTGGAGCAGTAGCTGAAAGCTTTACATCCTGATCCACAGGTAATAGGCAGAGAGAGAGAGAGAGAGAGAGAGAGAGAGAGAGAGAGAGAGAGAGAGAGACTGGACCTGGCATGGGCTTTTAAAATCTCAAAGCTCACTCTCATTGACACACTTTCTCCAATGAGGCCACTCTATTGTTGTAATTACTTAGGCCACTCCACGTAGTTATAAGGAAGATT
>CABHPP010138034.1:2955-36256 GCA_902168425.1 Peromyscus attwateri
TTTTTTTTTTTTTACTCTTTTTGTTCTTTTTCCTTTTTTTGAGACAGAATCTCAGTATGTAGCTCTGGCTGGCTTGGAACTCACAGAGTCTGCCTCCCTCTGCCTTCTGAGCGCTGGGATTAAAGGCCTGCGCCACCACTACACCCGGCTCTCAAAACAGTCCTTACTTTAAAAATGCATTCATACTAGCAGCCAGTGGTGGTGCTCGCCTTTAATCCGCACTTAGGAGGCAGAGGCGAGTGAATCTCTGAGTTTGAAGCTACCCTGGTCTACAGCGTGAGCTCCAGGACAGCCAGAGCTACACAGAGAAGCCCTGACTCAGGGTGGTGCTGGGGGGTGGGGGATGCATTCATAGATTTCTCTAGGATCTAATAGAATTCTCTGTAGGATAGAAATGTTTCCACTCTAACCAGTACCCAATATGTACTTACAAAGGTCTACAACTCCGGTTCCAGGGGATCTGATGTCCTCTTCTGACCTCTACAGGCACCACATACATGTAGACAAAATTCATACACATACTTTTTTTAATCTTTTTAAAATATAGAAATAGAAAAACTTAAATGCAACTATTATGACACAGGAATTGCACTTTTAATTTAATTCAAGTTCAATAATAACCCTATGTGACTAATGCTACCATATTAAAGATTCCAATGCTTAGATTTTCTAAGTTTTTTTTTCCAGAAAGTAAAATACTTATGCCATACTCTAATTTTTCATGAGAAAGCCTTCAAGAACCTCAAATCAATACAACGTCATTGTTTTAATGTTAAATATAAAAATTACAAGGTGAAAGACATCTTTCAGTTTCCTATAGGAGTCCTATTAAAGAATCATGCTTCAGGGCTGGAGAGATGGCTCAGAGGTTAAGAGCACTGGCTGCTCTTCCAAAGGTTCTGAGTTCAATTCCCAGCAACCACATAAAAAACAAAATTAAAAAAAAAAAAAAGAATCATGCTTCAGAGCCGGGTGATCCATACCTGTAATCCCACTCTTGTCTTATTTCTGCACATCCGGTATTTTTATTTGTTAATCCAATTTTAAACACTTTTTAAACCTTTTAGAAATATAACATGCTTCTTTTTAAGAAATAATAAGTCTGAAGTTTGTTTATCTTTCTCTTCTTTTCTGGTGGAGAAGAAACTCGAAGCTAGAAAGACTACATTCCTCTTAAATATCATTTTGTTTGTTTAAAGATTTGTTTTTATTTTATGTGTCTAAGTGTTTGACCTGTGTAGATGCATCACATGTGTGCAGTGCCCACAGAGGCCAGAAGAGGGCATCAGATTCCCTGGAACTGGAGTTACAGATGGTGGTGAGTCTCCCTATAAGTACTAGGCAACAGCACTCTGCAACAGCAACCAGTGGTCTTAACCCCTGAGCCACCATCTCTCCAGCCCTTTAAAACTATTTTTTTCTTGTATGTTCATTTTTCCCTTTCCTTTCCCATGATGTGGTTCCTCAAACAGTATTGCTTTGCTGTGGAGAATATTTCCCTCAGCTGTGCTGCCTTGGCTGTGTTTATCTCTATTTTCTTCTGGAATGGCAGCCAAATTCAGTGACATGGCAGTCTGAACCACAACACCACCAGGATGCAAACTTGAAAATGTAACTTGTTCATTATCTGTAACAATTTCACCTCCCTCCTAGGCCTCTACTTCCTTTATGTAGCTGTGTTCAGATTAGGCAAAGACTATCTCATCTGTCAGTTGCTAGGGATCTAGTTTAACGGTAGAGCACCTGCCTCACATGCTCAAGGCCTTGAGTTCAGTGCCCAGCACTGTAAAGAAACAAACATACTTTGCAGTTACGAGATATCTCTGCCCCTTGAGAGTAAAATAATCAATTTCGATAAAGTCTGTTCCCTCAACAGTGTTTAAGATTTCCTTCATGTAGGTAGCAGGTTGAAAATGTCTCCAAAATTCTATCTAGGACCTATGAATGGGATCCTATTTGGAAATAGGGTCTTTGCAAGGTTCATGAGAACTTGCTATAGTCTGAATGGTTGTACACACACACACACACACACACACACACACACACACATACACACACACACACTGAGAGGTTAAACACTAATAACACCGTAATCATATTTGAGGAGCCATTGAAAGACTGGGTCATCAGAAAGAGTAGGTAACAAGGAGAGTTCATGGGGGGATTCCCGGATCTCCCAAGGAAGGGGAAATAGAGATTTCCTGAGTGGACTGAGGGCAGGTGGGGATGGGAACATGAGTGACCAGGTTGGTAGGGGAGGGACAGAGAGGGAGAGTACTGAAAGAGATTACTGGAAAGGGAGGACATTTCTGGGTCAGATAAAAACCTGGCGCAAGGGGATTTCCCAGGAATCTACAAGGATGACCTCAGCTAAGACTCCTAACAATAGAGAATATGTAGGCTGAAGTGGCCATCTCCTGTGATCAGATGGGCGCCTAGCCCAATTGTCATCAGAGAGGCATCATCCAGCAACTGATGGAAACAGACGCAGACCCACAGCCAAACATTAGGCAGAGTTCAGGGAATCCTGCAGAAGAGGGGGAGTGGAGATTTTGAGAGCCAGAGGGGCCCACCACCGGAATGCTCATGGGAAGGTTCACAGGGTCAGTTGACCTGGGCTCATAGGGGCTCACAGAGACTGAACCGACAACCAGGGAGCCTGCATGGGACTGACCTAGGCCCTCTGCTTATATGTTACAGTTGTGTAGCTTGGTCCTCTTGTTGGACTCCCAACAGTGGGAACAGGAGCTGTCTCTAACTCTTTCACTGCTTTTGAGACCCTACTCCTCATACTGGGTCTCCTTGCCCAACCTTAATACATGGAGAGGTGCTTGGTCTGGCTGTAGCTTGATAGGCCATGTTTTGTTGATATTCATAGGAGACCTGCCCTTTCCTGGGCAGAGAGGGAGGAGGAGTAGATTGGGGTGTGAGAACAGAGGGAGGTGGGGGAGGACCTGGGAGGGGACGAAGGAGAGAAAACTGTGACCAGGATGTAGAATAAATAAATAAATTTATCAAGAATTATTAAATTATTATTAAATAAATACATTTGTTAAAATTTGTATATTAAATTTAATATTAAAATATTAAAATAAAAGAAAGACCAGGTCATGAGGGTGGAGTCCTCATAAATGGAATTATTGCCCTTAAAGAAGAGGCCCCTACAAGCTTTCTCTGCCTCTTCTGCCATGTGAGTGGCAGAGAAAAGACGGCTGTGTGTGAAGCAGAGAGGAGCCTGCCCGCACTTGATCTTAGACCCCTCAGCCTCTGCCACTTGGACATGTTCCTGATGAGTGTAGCCATGTCACTCATGTCATTTTGTTGCAGCAGCCCTAACAAACGGAAGCAGACCTTAGACCAGGGAACAAGATACAAGTCTCCTGGGCATTGAACTCCCTTCTCTCTCCATACCAGACCAACACACTCGCCGCCGGTCCGAGGATAGAAGTCCTGTGCCACAGCGGCTGGGTCCTCCACCTCTCTTCATTCTCCATCTGAGACTGACAGCTCCCTCTTCTCCAGCCTGCGCACATCAACACCTGAGCTTTGAGGAAAATCTCCAGCCTTTGACGCACCAATGGAAGCTTAAGAAACCCGAAGAATGTTTCCTCTGTTTCAACATCTCACTCCCACAGTCTTGCTGTGGGTATCAAACACTTCACATAGATTCTTCTCGCCATCCTGTATAATGATCCAAAGCCTCCCCATGACAATTAAATGCCCAGGGCAGAATCAGGGCAAAGTCACACAAGCACTAAAGGCAGACAGAACAAACAGAAACACACTGATAGATTAAATAGCTCAGTAAATAGATAATGGATGGATGGATGGATGGATGGATAGATAGATAGATAGATAGATAGATAGATAGATAGATAGATGATAGATAACCTATGTAATATTAAGATGACTTGTTTTAGGATATTGTAATTTTGAAAGTATCATATTGTGGTTGTTTTTTTTGTTTTGTTTTGTTTTTTTGAGACAAGGTTTCTCCTTTGTAGACCAGGCTGGCCTTGAACTCAGAGATCTGCCTGCCTCTGCCTCCTGAGTGCTGGAATTAAAGGCATGCACCACCACCATGGGGCTGACTGAATCACAGACCACCAAGATAGCTGAGCAGTTAGAAGGTGTTTGCTGCACAAGTCTAATGACCTTAGTTCAATCCCCAAAACCTACCTAAAAGTGGAATGAGAAAATCGGTTCCACTAAGTTGATCTCTGATCTTCACACATGTGCTGTGGCACACATGCACATGCCATGGATACATACACAATAATAATAAACTCTTTTAATCTTACCAAATAAGATCATTTTAAATTTTTTAAAAAGAAAATCGAACTACTCCCAAGAACACAACCTTTTTATATCAAATTATGCCAATGATGGCAAAAATTTCAACTTTGGTAGCAAAAATGTCAATGTTTTTATTCTCTTTTGAGACAGAATATGGTTATGTCACTTGGGATAAACTTAAAGTGGTAATTTTTCTGCCTCAGTCTCCCAAGTACAGGAATATAATCATGTACTATCACACCTGGCTCTGAAATGTCAACTTTTAAAAGAAAATTTCTTGAAATTCCAAAAATGAGACACCTTTTAAATAAAAAACTTTCATGAGTTTTAAATGAAGAGTGATTGTGTGAATGTGTACCAGTAAATATAAAGTAAGTCATTGGTGGGGGGTGCATGTGTGTCTGTGGGTACATGTGCCCATGTGTGTGCATTATGGTGTATGTGTATAGATCAGAGGTCAACACTGGATACTCTCCTCAGCCACTCTCCACCTTATTTCTTGGATCAAAGCTTCTCACTAACCTAGAGCTCACCATCTGGGCTGGAGTGGCTGACCAGGAAACCACGGGGATCTGCAGGTCTCTTCCTCACCAGCACTGGAGTTACAGGTGCATGCTGCCTCAGTCAGCTTTTACATGGTTGCTGGAAATCAAACTCAGGCCCTCAGGATTGTGCAGCAAGGGCTTTTCTAACTGAGCCATTTGCTCAGCCTTTTAAAGTCATTTTATATCTATCTAAAATGTACAGCAGTGAAATATTTAAAGACTCCATTAATTATCCATAGTCTTTATTGATAAATGTAATATTTATATGCCTTCTGATAATATGGATGGGTTTCTAAGCCAACTGAACCTTCTCATGTATAAAATTTCAAAAGAATAATGGAATCTTTTACTCACAGAGCCTGCGTGTTCTGTTAAGACAGTTAACCAGGGACTGGTTTAGACATAACTACCAGAATGGCACAGACCAAATAGACAGAGGTATCCAATGTTTGTGAAGTAGGAGATCTGGGATCACCTGTAACTACACACAACAGATACCCCTAGACAGGACTCTACCACCACACTGGGATCTACACATATATTCCTAACTACCCAGCCCAGGGCTGAACTTACTTCTTGGGGATATGCAACTTAAACTGATATGTCAGAGTCACTTGTTCTCAACAGGCGATGCCCACTCTGTGGCTGGCTGGAGAGCAGGGTTCTGATGGCGCACAATCTCACTAACTCACACAGGGGACTGTGATAGAACAGTGCAGTGGCAATGTCTTTGGAGCTCTCAGCCCAGGCACTCATAGGGCAGTCTGCCAGACTCCACTGCCCCATTCCCTACCACCAGCTCGACATTGATGGTGACTTCCCCAGGAGCTCCAGGCCACTCAGGAAGTCTAAGAGATTGGCACTCATAGACGCTGCTATAACTCACAAGGGGTACAAATGGGAATTAGAGAGAGACCATCGTGTCCAAAGGCCAGGTATGAGAATCAGCTGACTATGTTGGGAATAGAGAGCAGCCCAGTGGAACTGGATAGAGATACCACATCCGAGAGGAGGAGGTAAAAATGAGTAAGCTAAGACAGCTAGAATCCTGTCGTGTGTGTAAGTTGAGCCAAAACACGGTTTGAGTCTAAAGGCCTACCACACGTTATAGGCCAAGGGTCGGCTGGTTCACACAGTTAGCCACGGCAGCACATCTCTGGGTAAGCCTGTGAGGGCTTGTCCGTAGAGCATTAGGTAAGGAGGAAAAGCACGCTTGAATGTGAGCAGCACCATCACATCATGCTAGCGGCCCCTTAAATCCAGCAGGGAAAGGCGACAACAGGGTTCTCCCTCTCCCCTCCATCCCTCCTTCGCAGCTGCTGTGATGAGCTGTTCTGCTCTGCCGAGCCCTCCCTGCTACGATGAACTGACTTCTGAAACTCTGAGCCCAGACCATGCTTTTGTCCCTTCAGTTCCTTTTGTTCAGTTTTTTTGTGATGGCAATGAAAATTCTAAATGCAGGAAGTAACTGATGCCTAAACCGAGCAGCCCTTGGTTTTGTTGTTGTTGTTGTTGTTGTTTGTGTTTGTTTTGTTTTGTTTTGTTTTGTTTTGTTTTGTTTTTTCCTTCGCCACATTGATTTCAAGGGTGGGAGCAGGGACCTATGGTGGAGTAAGAAGATGTATGACTTTGGTTTGATGTTTAAGGGGGGGGACATGCCTTTGCTCACTCTCTCTGAGCGTGGCTGGGAATGTATGCCACCCTAAAAGCAGCTGGCATCCTCCTTAAAACCAAGAGCAGAGCCAACCTTGGAATACATGACCACACCACGAGAGGCAGAGCAGCAGGGAGAAAGAAAGCAAGCCAGTCTTCCTTGATCTCACCGAGCCACTAGGTCCAGCCGGCCCGGCCCAGCCTTCCTTCTGGGTTTCCCTGGGAAGCAAGTCAGCGTGCTGCCTGGCTGCTTAACTGACTTGTTTGGGTTGCTTTGAAACAGAAGCAGCCCCTGGTGACCAAAGCCCACAGGGAACTCTCGTACTAGATAACCCATCCAAGAATCCAGTCCAGGCTGCTGTAGCCTCCTGGGCCTAGAGAGGATGGTGCCAGCTGGGAGTCAGTCGTGCAGCCCTGATCAGCTTCGGAGCCACTTCCCAAAGGCCCAGAAGGTTCTGGAGAGTGTCCAGGGTCTGTGGTGTGCCAGCCTCACTGACAGGGCCTGCCGAATCCCGACAGTCTCGTGGGTCCCTTCATTCCGTTATTGCGTGTTTCGTTGGCTTGTTTGCAGTCACAAGCATTTACTTTTAATTTAGACAATTCCCCCCTTTTTCTTTTGCCTGCCTTTAAAATAGATCTGCAGAGTGACGCTGCCTTACGGACTGCCCTTGATTCCTGTGTTCGTGCGTTAGTGTATTTGGTGTATCTGCAGCCAAGAAGCCGTAGGCACTGGATCATTATGTTCTTCTGTTTTCCCTTTTCAGGGACTCTGTTAAAATCCATAATGCAACCAGACAAGCAGAACTTTCCAGCATTCTTCTGAAGGTCAAACCCTCTGCCTCTGCACCTCCAGTCAGCCCCTGCTTCGTACCTGGCATCTCCTAAAGAGAAGAATGCTGCCCTTCCACGTGCACTTACTGAAGTCCCAGCCGCACACAAAGCAGCACTTTTTTTCCATTAGCCCAGAGCACTTTCCTTCGGAAAGTCTTCCAAAAGCTCGGTAGCAACAAATAACAAACAAGCAACATTTGCAGAACATCAACAGATACTGCATGCTTCAAACCTCAGGGAGGGGGAGGCAGAGGGCTGGTGAGGGCAGGAAACATGCCATTCAAGTTGGTAAGGAGGGATAGTTGATGGTGATGAGTGCTTTGATCTGCTGATCCCCTTATCGGATTTCTCTCTGTGATTCTGCTTATGGGGAGAGTTTTTCCTCTCCCATCACTAATACTTCTTACAGGTCCTGGCTTATATCTATTAGACTAAACACACCCTGGGGAAATAGTGGCTAACTCCAGTCTGTACACATCTGAACCGTCAGAGCAGTGGGAATCCACAGAGCTCCAGGCTTCTCTGATTAATGTCACCGACATGAAGCGTCCAGATTCTCTGGAAACAAAGCGACGTTATTTCGATTCTAACTTCAATTCTAGCTGAGAATCACAATGGAATTGTCCTCATCCTGATCATCTTACCTTTGAAATAAAGAGGTGTCTCACCTTTGACACCCATCCACATGCCCAAAGCAGGGTCGTGCTGGCCCTGTCTCTCCCTCCCAGCTGTTGCCATGGCTGGCTCAGAAGAGCAGCTGCCCAGAGACAGCATGGAGGTGGAGTGCACACTGAGCTGGTCCCAAGGATCGCCTAGGATAATGAGCAGAGGTCTCAGGATTTTGAAAGCCAAAAGGCCCTCTCTTTTGTAAGGCTGCCCTCAACTGAAAGGAGACAAGGAGGGCAAGGCCAAAGTAAAACAGACTTTGTCTTATTAACCTGGCGCACACGCCTGTGATCGGTGGCTTAGCTGGCAAATTGCAAGGACCTCGATGGGAGATTCAAAATGCAACAAGTGGATGTTGCTATGGAAACGGATCAAATGAACCCCGAGAATGAAGGACCTCAGCCTGGGAAAAATGCTGGAGGAGGGTAGATGTGGCTTTGAATGCACTGATGTCGAAAGCCTGTACGAGGGAAAGAGCTTGAAATGTTCTTACTAACTTGGCATCCTGAAGCCGACACAAGAAGTCTGCCCCCAGGTCAGTTGATTTAGAAAAGGACGATGCTCTCTGCCCTTCAGCGGGGGGACCCAGGCTGCATGAATCTCTGCTAGCTCCAGGCCTCAGCTGGCCCCAGGCCTGCTGTCCACGGGGCCTGGAAAGTGTGTCACATCTACAAAGGTCCCTACCCCCATCCTTCGGTGCCAAGACTGGAAACTCTGGGGGAAACAAAAGGAAGAGACAAGACACAGGGGCTTTGGCTAACTAAAGAGTTGGCAGTTCAGCATAAGGAAGGGTTTACTCTCAGGAAGTGATCATATTCAAGGTCATAATCCCACCCCAAAACACCTCATTTTCTAAATAAAGTTGGACTGTGTCTGAGCACACTGGATGAATTTAGGGTCCCACCCTGAGGCTAGGGCTGGGGACAGAGTTGGACTTAATAACATGTGTCATCCCTTCCAGTCCTGTGATTCTGTGATAATTGGCTGGCGGGTATACTGATTTTCCAGTACACCCATGATTACAAGGCACTCTTTAAATGCACCATGTAGACACTCCAAATAGCACAGTCGTAGATAATTACCCAGTTGGGAGATTATATAAATGTGATAACTAACACAGGAGAGGGTACTCTCAGAGTCCAGGGATGAGAAAGGTTCTCTGAAAGTGAGAGAACTGCCCCTGGGGGGGGGGGGTCCTGAGAGAAGCACACATGTGTCTTCTACTTCGGTTTTCTACTGTGTGCATGGATGCAGTTCCAAATTCGGTGCTCTCAAAGTTACAGTAGCCAGCGTAAGAGTGACCTCAACAGCCCCGAAAAAGAGGAGCACTGACTTCTAGGCATCATCCCAAACCCGGGCTGAGCATCCCTCCTGCAAAAGTCCTATGTTCATATTAGTCTATATGGTACGTAGACTACGGTAACTACTCAGCGGATTTAAGCTGCCATAATCTGATTGATCAGTTTTAGATCTTAGATATAGCTCAGTGGTAGAACACTTGCTTATGGTGTGCCCAAGATACTCTAAGAAAGTCTCAGTTTCCAGAACCTTCAGTTAAAAATACGTTCTCAATAGCATCCGCTGCTTCCATGTCCTCACCCCAGCAACCCATAAAACCAGGCGTAGTGGTACATACCTGCAATCCCAGCACCAGGAATGGAGAAGCGGGAGGGTCAGGCGCTCAAGGTAATTCTCAGCCATGTAGTGAGTTCAAACCCAGCCTAGAACGCATTAGACCCTGACTCAAAATAAACACACACACACACACACACACACACACACACACACACACACACACACACAAATGTGCTTTAAACCTAAGGGCTAGCCAGGATAACAATGCATGCCTTTAATCTCAGCACTGGGGAGGCAGAGGCAGGTGGATCTCTGTGAGTTCAAGTCCAGCCTGATCTACCAAGTGAGTTCCAGGTCATCCAGAGCTACATAATAAGACCCTGTTTCAAAATCAAAGGCTGGGGAGATGGCTCAGTTCTTAAGAGCACTGGCTGCTCTTCCAGAGGACCTGGGTTCAATTCCCAGCACCCACATGGCAGCTCCCAACCACCTGCAACTGCAGTTCTAGACGCTCCAACTCTTCTGGCCTCCATGGGGCCTGTACGTATGTGATGCACAGACATCCATGCAGGCGAACCACTCACAGACATAAAAGAAAAACAAATAAAAGGAAAAAAATTAATGGACAAACAAATGAAAAGCAAACAACAACAACAAAACCCAAAAAACTAAGGACTAGGGATATAGCTCAGAGGAACAACTCTTGCCTGGCATGTGCAAAGCCTTGGGATTATTGCCTAATACTTCAAAGAAACAAAAACAAATTAAGTGCTCAGCAGCTTCATGTGACTAGTGACAACTACTGAAGTTTTCATCATGACAAATTACAGAACAGAGCTCCTCTGTAATGTATAATTCAACCAAAAGTCCAGAAGGATGCCCCCTTAGACCTATTGAGGTCCAGACCACGTGCTTATTCCTAACCAGTCACTGGCAAAGCAGACAAAGCTCCCAGGATTGGCTTGGTCTTGTTCAGCTCTGGTATTGAAATGCACCCCCTTAACCCCCAAAGCTCATGGCCACACAGAAGAGAGTGGAAACTGCAAAATCAAGATGATGCCAACAAGGAGATGGGGTATATTTGGAGTTAGCACACAACTTGTAACGTGCTTGTCAAAAATTAAAAAGATGCATTCATAATAGTTTATATGGTATATAGACTATAATAACTACTCAATGGATGTTTGTTTGTTTGTTTGTTTGTTTGTTTGTTGAGACAGGGTTTCTCTGTGTAACTGCTCTGGCTGTTCTGGAACTTGCTTTGCAGGTCAGGCTGGTCTTGAACTCACTTGAGATCCATCTGCCTCTGCCTCCCAAGTGCTGGGATTATAGGTGTGTACCACCACCACCTGGCTTACTCAGTGAATTTTAGGTACTGTCTCAGAGTTTCTATTGCTGTAAAGAGACACCATGACCACGGCAACTCTTATAAAGAAAACATTTAATTGAGGGGACTCACTTACACTTTTAGAGGTTCAGTCCATTATCATCATGGCAGGAAGCATGGTGGCATGCAGACAGATGTGGTGCTGGAGTAGTAGTAGAGTCCTACATCTTGCAGGCAACTGGACGTCGACTAAGATGCTGGGTGGTATCCTGAGCATAGAAAACCTCAAAGCCCACCCCCAAAGTGACACACTTCCTCCAACAAAGCCATACCCACTCCAACAAAGCCATATCTCCTAATAGTGTCACTCCCTATGAGATTATGGGGGCCAGTTACATTCAAACTACCACAGTAACCATAATCTGATCAATTTTAGATCTTAGATATGGTAGAACACTTGATTAGCATGTGCCTAAGTTCAATCCCCAAAACTAAAAATTATTATTAATAATAATAATAATAATAATAATAATATCATTTTGCCACAATCAATGGCACATACCTCAAGACCCATCTACTCAGGAAACTAAGGTGAGAAAATCACATCAGCCTGGAGTTCAAGGCTAGCTTAGGTAGTAAGGTGACTCCACCATTCAATATAATAATAGCAACAATAATGATGGTGACCATAATAGCATTAAAACTGTGTGCTTGTCACTGTGAGAGCTGAATGTCTCACAAGAATGCAAAAGAAGCAATTCCTCCTGGGAGCAACAAAATGAAGACACTCGTCACATCTCTTTCTGGATGGGCCTCTCATGAAGGCATTCTTAGTAGTCTCAGCTTGAGTCCTCTGAGTAGGGCTGGCTGTGTAGAACCACAGGGTATGGCAGACAACTCCAACAGCTGTCTCAAGCAGGCTGGACTGAGGCCAATAGGCCTTCCTCCCTGAGACAAGAGCAAAAATGGAGCATGCCGGTCCCAGCCACCTCCCAAGGCTCACAGAGATGAGATCTCCCAGATAAAAAAAAGAAAAAAAAGAAAAAAAAACCTTGCGAGAGCTCTGAGATTCTTGGGAGCACAATGAACGGAGTTGCTTTCATCTTCCTTATCCTCTAAAGAGTGGGTGTTTAATATTCCAAAGCAGGCCAATTTGTCAAACAAAATAATAAATGCTCATGGTTGGAAATACCCAACCACACAGAACATTTTTACTTCAAAGGTTAGATGCTCTTTTATTATCAAAGATTACTAATATCAACACTTGAGGTAGGAACCCACAGCTCATTAATGCTGAATATAATTGCATCAAGCTGTCCATTCTAGCTTTTCCGCTGGGCTAAATCTGTTGTTTATCAAGATTCACCGAAGGGAATATATTTGCATATTTTAGTGAGAGTAAATGTCTAATAGAGTAAAAAGTTTACCTCCAAGGTGGTGGTCCTCTCTTCCAGCTTCGGTCTCCAGGTATAGATCTGTTCCAGCTTCTATTAATTTCCAGTCACTTGACTTGCACAGAGCAAACACTACAAGAGGAGAGAGACTTGGCTTAGAAAATGAATCAACGTAGAGAATTTACTTAAGAGAAATTTGAGTCTTTCTTTGTTTTCCAATTCTCCATAGCTAATGTGCATGAACTCTGTGCAAAATTACAGTAAGAGAATTGTTGTCTGAAATAATTAAAGTGTCTTTCAAGGCATTATCTCAAATTTACAACAATTATGCTGTCATCCCCAAAGCCAAACTCTCTAGAATTCCACTGAATAGTGGCATCATCTGGTGGACACAGGCGATACTGCAACTCTCTTCCAAGTTTGTTATCAGCCTTCCATGGGAGATGTTAATTTCTTAATTGTGTTAAATTTTTCAGGAATTTGTAAACTACTGAAATGACTTCTGGTAAGCATCCTGAGGTAAGCCTCACATCTCCAGATCATCACAGTACTTACAGATAAATCCTATCAACTGATTGGACTTTTCTAGACATTCCTAATTGTTTTGTGTACAGATTTTATTTCACCTCAAAAGGTCATAACTACCTGGGGGCCAGTCTTTTAACTTTTTCTTATCCTTTATACTTCCAATTGTATCAGTGGGTTCTTGGTAATGACTGGGCAGGGGCTGGATATTTAAAAAGAGAGAATACGCTCTTAAAAGTGTAAAGCATGTAGAAGCCAAATGCCAACGTTCCTTTTGTTCACTTTGGGAGAAATTATAAATTTATGTAGCTGTTATGGGAAACATTGTATATGCTCCTCAGACAACTAATATTAAGGGTATCAAAAGGCCCAGAAATCTCACTTTGGGATATATAGCCAAAAGTGCAATCTGTATCTTGAAGAAATATCTTCACTCCCATATCCATTGCAGCATTGTTTACAGTAGCTAAGATACGAGTAGAATCTAAAGGTCCACGGACCATTGATGAGTAAAGAAAATTATATATGTAGTAAGTGATAGACATAGTCAGAGAAATAGTTTTCATCCATTAAAAGAAGGAAGTCTTGCTATTTGTAACAAACAAAGACATTCTAGAAGACATTATGTTAAGTGAAAAAAGCTGAGTACAAAAAATGGATACTGTATTATCTCATTGTTTTAGTCAGATTTTTCACGGTTGTAACAAAATACATGAGGAAAACAACCTCAAGGAGGAAAGATTTATTTTGTCTCATAGTTTGAGAGGTTTGGGTCTCTGATGGTAGGGAGGCATGGCAAAGCAGAGCAGTTCAGTCTACAGCAGCCAGGAAGCTTCTCCTTTCTCTTGTTTCCAGGTCCCCAGCCTAGGGGACCATGCCTTCCCAGCTGAGCCTTGAAAGGAGATACACACCCTGTTCAATATCTTTACTACAGTAAAAGTTTGGAGGAAACCCCAAAGATACTACTACCATGCCCAGATTCTTGGTCCATGAACACTCTGAGATGTTATGTGTGGATTAAAATGGTTTGGATCATTTAAACTTTTAATGAGAATGCTTGTTTTCTGGATTTCTCATCCTGAGAACATCCTCCATCCCAGGAGCTTGCTTGCCCCTGAGGAAGCAACCCAGTGGGGAGCCCATTTTAACCAAAGGATTTGAGGAAATGTGTCCAATTAGACCTGGCAGATGATTCCAAATCACTAAGATTCTTAGCAGATTAAACCCCAGTTGCCTAGAGAATTATAAGCCAAATAAACTTCTATCTTTTATGAATTACTTGGTCTTAGGTATTTTGTTATAACAATAGAAAACAAATTAAGATAGAGATTTTGGCCAGGTGGGTGGGAGTGGTGCATGCCTTTAATCCCAGCAATCGGGAGGCAGAGGCAGGTGGATCTCTGTGAGTTCGAGGCCAGCCTGGTTTACAGAGTGAGTTCCAGGACAAAAAAACAAACAAACAAAAAAAACTGTCAGTGTAGTTTTAAGGACATTTGCTGCTCTTGCAAATGACCCTGGTTCAATTATAGACGGCTCACCGGCATCTATAATCCCAGTGACAGGCAATATGATACCTTCTGGCCTCTGTAGACACCAGATACAAACATGAAACACATATACATACAGACAAACATCATAGATTAAAAAAATAAATAAATAAATCTGAGGAGGGGGGATCTCTCTTGCTTGTTTTTGCAACTGTGCTTCTGTGTGGACAAGTCAGTTCCAGATAGATTTTCCAAGCTCTTCCTGGACTTTCATGGGTGCAAAACCTGAGCTAATCTTTCCCTACTTGACCTTCCCGCCTTCATGGTCTCTTTGTAGTGATGAGCATAAAGGCATCATTCCAGTTGCTACCAAAGGCCTCATGCCCCATACTCAGCAGCTTCCCTCAAAAGGCCCCACTCAGTGAGGAGCTCAGCCCCACCTTCTCCAGTCAAGGTTCAGTTCTAAAGGATGGTCATCCACATCTGCACAGATGCTGTGGAGCTTGTTTATTATCCTAATTTCTCCAGAACAGATCCAAATACAAATAAAATGAACTGTGTCTTCTAACTTTGGCAGGTAGGTATTTGAAACCCCAAAAGACAGAACCTTATTGCATTCTGGGTAATCAATGAGGTTCGGTGGACCTGAAACACTTCATGTCTGGGCCAGCTGTCCTGTTCCCAGGTCCCCACAGGCTCCTTTTTTGAGCTCTCACTGGTCCTCTATGACCATGCCTTCCAAAACACAATGTCTGGGACTTATTCTAGAATCTTCTGCAAAGTCCAAACTCTGTATTTGTTATTGGGTGGGCCGGGATCCTTATGTGGACCACTCAGCCCAATCTAGACTGTGTCATTAGAATCAGCAGTCAGGTCCTACCAACTCCTGGCAGAGCCAGGCTGGTGTCTCCCAACTTTTGGGGTTTGTTGTTAGAGATGTCTAAGGAAGCCCCAAGGCCTTAATTGTGGCCTGGCTGTGTCCCAGGCTTCTCTCGTGGCAATCACAGCACCATGCCTGGGTACATTACGTGAGAACCCCGAGTTCTGCTTTCTTCAGCAGCGGATCAGACATAGTAACACTTCATAAAGCTGCTAAATGAAATCATGTCAGCTAGGCAGCTTTCTCCTACAGCAATCTCCCACTAATTACGATAGGTGCGTGTTCCCCAAAATGGAAGCCACTGGCCCTGTGTGACTATTTCACATTTAAATTTAAGTGAATTAAAATTAAAAATCAGGTCCTCCATCTAACTATCCACATTTTGAAGACTCAATGGCCACATGGGACTGATGGCTACAGTATCCGATATTTCCATCATAGCAGAAAACTCTGTCGGGGAATTTTTAAGATCTCAATGCCCAAGCTTCACTCCAGAGCAATTAAATGGGAATTGCTGAGTAGGAATCTACCATTAAGAGGTTTTTTTGTTTTGCTTTGTTTTTAGGACTTATTTTTACTTTTAATTATGTGTGTATGCCTGTTTGTTTATTTGGAGCTATGTTGCATGCAGGTGCAGGTGGCCATGGAGGAGGGCATCAGATCTCCTGGAGCTGGAGTTGTAAGGCGTTGTGAGCCACCCCATGTGGACGCTGGAAACCAAAATTCAGTCCCCTGCAGCAACAATACGTGCTCTTAATTGCTAAGTCATCTCCCAGTCCTTATTTTGTTGTTTTGTTTTCAATGTGGGTTGTAAGTAAGTACCCAGTGACAGAGCCAAGGTTGAGACGTACCGCCCTAGACACACTCTGCACAGTAAAGAGGCCACCAACAAATGCTGACCTTTGACCGCTGGCTGGGGATGCTTTCCAGAGGGTTCGCCCCCATGATGCCTTTAACTGTCATCTGACACCAAACCTTGACCTCTCCCCAGATTGTAACTATATTTTCTTATAGCTTTGGAAGATTGTAAGCAACCACAGTACAGAAACTAGCCAATCTGACAGAGAGCTGAGCTGAGGTCCTAGAGTGATACAGCACCCGGCATCTTCTTAGGTGTTCGGCCTCGGGAGAGCAGGGCCTGCCTCTCTCTCTCACTGGAGATCTCACAGCTGAAATGTCCTCAGTGAAATGAGCATAAATACAGTACCTTTAGCCTGGGGTGGGCCAGGAAGAGCTGCTCAGCAGCTGTGCCTCATACTTCAGCTAGCAGAAAGCTGCTGGCAGAATTCTGTAATTGGTGCAGAAGAAGTGGGAAGCATTAGAGCGGAGTTCCACACCTGGCGAGTTTCCATAGTGTCTTCTCATGTAATCCCCACTAAGAATTACTGTTTCCTGGCTTGTTAGTGAAACCACTGAGGCTTGGTGACTCACAGCCAAGGACCCAGTGAGTGGAGGTAGAGTCTGCATTTAAACCTTTGTCTTTTAGAAGAAGTCTGTGCTTTTTCTCTTGTGTTCTATAGCCAATGTCTGTCCCAGCACAGTGTGACTGACAGTATGAAAAGGTGAAAAATCCACATGAAGAATGTTTGATGAACATAAGACTATCTGTGTTGGTCAGCTTTACATTGCTGTCACAAATTACCAGAGACGAGCGACTTAAAAAGAAGAAATACTGCCTGGGAGGTGGTGGTGGTGCACGCCTTTAATCCCAGCACTCGGGAGGCAGAGGCAAGCAGATCTTAGTGTGTTTGAGGCCAGCCTGGTCTACAAAGTGAGTTCGAGGACAGCCAGGACTATTACACAGAGAAACCCTATCTCCAAAAAAAAAAAAAAAAAAAAAAGGAAATACTACGTTTGGGCTCAGAGTTTCTCAGGTGTTCTATGGTCTATAGGCCTGTTTGTTGTTGTTGTTGTTTTTACTCCTATAGGAGTAAAGGGAGCCTGTGGTGGGACAAAGCTGCTGGTCTCATGGCAGCTGAGAAGGGAAGGGAAAGAGAGGACAAGAGGCTGAAGTACCAATATCTCTTCAAGTGTCTGACCCTAGTCACTCAAAGGTTTTCTTCTGTCCCCGCTTGACTGTCCTGGAAATCACTGTGTAGATCAAGCTAGCCTTGAATCCACGGATAACCACCTACTTTTGCCTCCTATGTGCTGGGCTTAAAGGCATGCACCACACCTGTCTCCCCTCTTAAGGGTCCTTCACCTCCCAACAGCACCACAGACTACTGATCAAACCTTCAGGGCATGAGCCTTTGGGGACATTTATCCAAACCAAAGTGGAACTATTGATAGACACTCAGTAAAATAAGATACTACCTGGGCCATTAGAGTGAGTGAAAGATACCCCTTGAATTGAGTCTAAAAAAAATAATAACTTCTTTCTGAGGCATGGGGGTGCGATCAGCAGACCTCTGTTCAATGTGTTCCCTCCCGTCCTGTCCTGACTCACCGCTGTTCACTCCTGCTGAGGAACAGGGCGGTCCGGGAGCCGCACCGCAGCCATGACTTTTAAAGATACCGGAGGGACATCCATGGAACCCGAGGTGGCGAATTCGAATCACACTCACCTGCCGCAACGTGAAATTGCTGGAGAAGGTGTGTACCGACTTGATCAAAGGCGCAAAGGAAAGGAATCTGAAAGGACTGGTGTGCATGCCTACCCAGACACTGAGAGTCACTACGTGAAAAACACCTTGTGGTGAAGGTTCCAAGGCATGGCATCTTTTCCAAAAGAGAATCCACAAGGGACTCACTGACTCACACAGTCCTTCCGAGATTGTTAAACAGATTACCTCCATCAGTTTTGAGCCAGGGGTGGAGAGGTTGAAGTCACTATTGGAGATGCCTAAGTCAACTATTTTAGTAAATTGACTTAATTGGTTGTTAATAATAATAATAAAATAATAATAATAATGATAATAACTTATAGAACCAGCCTGGGCTATCAAGTGAGTTCCAGGAAAGGTGTAAAGCTACACAGAGAAACCCTGTCTCGAAAAACCAAAATAAATAAATAAATAAATAACTTATAGAAAAACCAGAGAATACAACTAAAGAAAATCAAGGCAGCCCATTTGACACCGAAGGGCTATTAGCATTGTGTCTGAAGAGCTGCTCACCAAGTCAAAATGAAGGAGGCAGCATGTGCTCATTAGTGATAACAGCAGATTATTGAGCATGGGCTTGTACCAGAAACTGACTCCATATCCCAGCTAACTAATCTGCATGCTCCTGTCCTGAATCCCATTTGCCCAAGGAGGAAACAGAAACATAGGCTAAGCCTGCCCAAAATCACTCAGCAGATGAGGCAGACATCCGTTATCACATGGATTCGTGACCCTTCATTGATGTAATGAAATACTGTGGCCAAGGCAACTTGTAGGGTGAAGAGTTTATTTAGGGTTCAAATTTCAGAAAAAGATTCTGTCCTGGCAGGGGAGGCCTGGCAGCAGGTGGCCAGAGCAGGACTCTGAGAGATCACCTCTTCAACAACATGCAGAAAGCAGAGTAGCTAAGGCTGTGACGTGACATACTTCCTCCAGCAAGGCTCCACCCCCTAAACCTCCCCAAAAGGTGACACCGAGACCAAGAGTTCAATATGTGAACCTATGAGGACATTTTTTATTCAGATCACCACATCATGCTTTTTAACTCAAAAAGCTACCTGAGAAGAATTGGGTAATCACAATGCCTCCTCAAAAGTGACTGTAAGAGCAAACTACCCAAGTGTACACCCAACCTTTATACTACCCAATAGCAATCCAGCCTTCACAAGACTCCAGAACCTTCATTTTCGTAAAGTAGGTATGACTGTGGAACCTCTCACTGAGCTATTGTCTGTACTAAATGACAAAAGTTACCTCAAGGGCTTGGTCTGGTCTCTGGCAAGCAAGAAGTGCTCGGTGAATTCAAGCAGTCCTATGATCGAGAGTGTCTGGGTGATGCTTTTTCTCTGTCCTAGTCAAGGTTTCTATTGCTGTGATGGAACACCATGGCCAAAAGCAAGTTGGAGAGGAAAGAGATTATTCATCTCACACTTCCACATTTTAGTCCATCACTGAAGGAAGCAGGGACAGACCCTGGAGGTGGGAGCTGGTGCAGAGGCCAAGGTAGGATGCTGCTTCCTGGCTTGCTCCTCATGGCTTGCTCCTCACGGCTTGCTCAGCCTGCTTTCTTATAGAACACAGTGCCACCAGCCCAGGAATGACCCTACCCATCATTCACTAAGAAAATACCAAACAGCTGGATCTTACAGAAGCGTTTTCTCAGTCGAGGCCCCCTCCTTTCAGACACCTTTAGCCTGTGTCAAGCAAGTGTGGTCTCCTTAGAGGTGGTGCTAACTGAGCCAAAATCAGTGGGAGCAGAGACTCGGGCACTGCCCACTGGTCCTCTGAAAAGCACTGGTCCTGGCTATCTGGGATGCCGACAGGTAAAATCTGGGCCCACAGAGCTCTTGTCTTTTAGGGCTAAGAGGAGTTGGAGGATTTCTCCTCTGCAGCCCCTCATGGGCCACTGAAGGAGGCTCAGGCTGGAATCCATTTCTACTTTCAACTGTTTCACTATCTCTAGGCCAAGGAATTTGCTCAGAAGAGATGAATGGAGGGAAGGAGGGAGGGAGAAAGGGAGATAGGAAGGAAGGGAAGGAGGGAAGGAGGGAGGGAGGGAGGGAGGGAGGGAGGGAGGGAGGGAGGGAGGGAGAGTTTTAAAATCATTGAAAATGCAATCCTCTCCTTTAACAGATAAGAATTGAAGTCTGAATCGGTTAGGGTATCAGCCTGGGTTCCACAGTAGGGACTTTCCAGCAGAGCTATTAGCAAAACCAAAAGTCTTGAGGCAACCAGACACAGTGCACAAGTATACCAGACCATACTACAACCCATGAGAAACAGGCCATTATGAAGCCGGCAATGTTTCAAAGGCAGGCATCTTCGGTCCTTTCAAGGGCCTTTTTTGCCACAAGAGACGACTTTGAATTTGTGACCTCCTCCAGAGGGCACTGTTCCCATTGCATTTCATGAGAAGGGCATCTCCCAACGGTCCAGCAACTCCAAGACACCGGCAGTTAGATCCCAGAAGCCCCTGCTCCATTCAGAAAGCTGAGGACAGCAATGAGAAGGCTGGGTACCAACTCTAACTGCTCACAGCAGAGGAGGACAGGCCCTTCTGTCACAGCTGCAAAGTCCTCAGATTCTACAGGGGATAGTCTCACCATCACAGTCTCAACTCGGCCATGACAGCCCCAAAGCAGCCATAGGCCATGAGTAAAGGGACCACCAGTTTTAATAAAACTTTGTTAGCCAGGCATGGTGGCGCACACCTTTAATGCCAGCACTTGGGAGGCAGAGCCAGACAGATCTCTGTGAGTTCAAGGCTAGCTGGTTTACATATTGAGATTCTGTCTCAAAACAAAACAAAAATCAATAAAACTTTAATTGAAGGATACTGAAATTCGAATTCTATATAGTGTTCACAAAATAATTATTTTTTAAATTATTTTTATTTTATGTGTATTGCTGTGAGGGCGACAGATCCCTTGAAGTTGGAATTACAGACAACTGTGAGCTGTCACGTGGGTGCTGGGAATTGAACCCCAGTCCTCTGGCAGAGCAGAGTGCACTTTACTGTTGAGCCATTTCTTCAGCCCACTTTTTTTTTTCTTTTTAAGGCAAGGTTTCACTATGCAGCCCTGCCCGGCCTGGAACTCACTATGTAGACCAGACTGGCCTTGAGCTCACAGAGATGCACATGTCTCTGTCTCCTGAGTGCTGGGATTAAAGGAGTTTGTCACCATGGTTAGCTTATTCTTTTTTTTCCCCCAACCATTTGGAAATGTAGAAACCAGCCTTGCTTTGCGGTCCTCCACAGACAGTTTAGGTGCCTGGACCCTGGTTTCCTGATGGCCGGGTCCTGTGATTCGTTCACATTATTGTCTCTTGAGCTCTGCAGGAGTTTTGAGAAGATGCTGGAGCAGTTGTCAGACTCACGTCCCACAAGTGGAAGTGGATAAAGCATGTTAATTTTATGCTTTGTCACTGAATCTCTCCAAAACTTCGTCTCTCCAGAAAAGCCACAAAATAGACAGGAATAGCATCGTCTGTTAATCCCAGCTCTGAAGAGGCTGAGGCAGAAGAATTGCAATTTAGAGGCCAGCCTGGGCAACAAATGCAGTCTCAAAAATGAAGAAACAAACTAGTAGAAAAGAGAAAGGGAGAAGACATGTTTGATATGTTGTGGAATATTCCTTTACCCTGTGAAGATGTGTCATTCGGATTGGTTGAATAAAAAGCTAAACAGGTAATAGCTAGGCAGGATTCTCGGGGCAGAGAGAACACTGGGAAGAAGACGACAGAGTCACCAGCCAGACGGAGAGGGAGCAAGGCATGCAGGAGGACAGGTAAAAGCCATGAGTTACGTGGCAACACGTAAATGAATAGAAATGGGTGAATGTAAGTTATGAGAGCTAGTGGGACAAGCCTAAGCTATTGGCTGAGCTTTCACAATTGACAAGTCTTCCTGTTGTAATTTGGGAGCTGGATGGTGGGACAGAGAAAGACTAGCTACGTAGATAAGGCAGGAAAAAACCTGAGATGGTTGAAGAATAAATCTTCTGCCTGAGGCTATGGACATGCCCACCCCAGTCTTGTAGATTAGAGTCCCCACGGTTCTTCTCATGTTGGTACCACCGAAGTCATGATGTCCTTTCAGCAGACTTGAGCCGGCTGAGTTCTAGAACAGATGGACAGAAGTCACATGGCTGCTGTCAGGTATGCCTGAGAGACTTTAAGAAGTAGTGTGTGGTTTGTGGGGGAGACAGCTGACCTGAAAATCGTGCATTTTAATTGGGAGCTATTGTATAGAACAGTCAAGAAAGAGGCAGAAATATCCAGATACTGGAGGCAGTATTTCAGTAATGAGTGAAGGGGAGCCTGGCCACAGGTGACCAGAGTCACAGCAGAAGATCAGCACAAATGCTCCTTCAAAGGAAGGTGGAGAAGGCCTGAGGTTCATGGAGTTGGGGATAGATGGTCCTCGAAGACTCCAGGGGCCTGGTCTTAGTGGAAAGACACTTCCTTCCTTTGGGTGGGGGCAACAAAGCAAGTATATGTGGGTATGGATATATGTGCCAGAGTGTGCATGCACGTGTGTGTGTGTGTGTGTGTGTGTGTGTGTGTGTGTGTGTGTGTGTGTGAAGTCAGTCTTAGGTTTCACTGCTCAGGAGCTGTCCAGCTTGGACTTATTTTTGGGTTTCTTGTTGGCTTGGGCCTCATTGGTTATGCTAAGCTTCCTGGCAGGGATCCACCTGCCTTAGCCTCTCTAGTCCCTGGCTGCCAAGCCTCAGCCAGCTTTTCCGGTGGGAGCTGAGGACTGAACGCCAGTCGTCCTGGCTGTGCAGCAGACACTTGCTGACTGAGCCAGCACCCCAGACCCTCTTCCTTCCCTGGGGAATAATCACTTTGTCTGCACAGTCTCTGTTTAGCGTAAGCACCGTGAGTTTCTGGTCTGTAAGATGGCTTAGGGAGTAAAAGCACCGGCTACCTACCCCCCCTACCTGAGTTCCATCCGCCTGGAGACACATGATGGAAGCCCCAGCCCCTGCTGCCACAAGTTGTTTCTGACCTCCACATGCTGCCCCACCCCCCACATGCACACAAAACAAACAAATAAAATATAGTAATTTTTTAAAAATATTGTACCCCTCATCGGGCAGTGGTGGCACCACCTTTAACCCCAGCAGAAGCAGAGGCAGAGGCAGAGGCAGGCAGATCTCTGTGAGTTTGAGGCCAGTGTGGTCTACAGAGCAAGTTCCAGGACAGCCCGGGCTACATGGAGACACCTTGTCTTGCGGAGCGGGGGTGGGGGTGGGGGGGGGTGGGGGGGGGGTTGTAACCCTTTAGCACAAATGTTCAGTAAAACACAAAAAAATTGTGTTTTTCTATCTTACTTTTTAATAACTATTTTAAACTGTTTTAACTCCACACAAAACTAAGTGAAATATGCATTGAGTTTTCTCACGCCCTCTCTTACACACACACACACATACACACACACACTCTTGCACCATGAGTACCTGTACCTGTGTGGGACATTAGTTATAACCTATGTATTTATGTTTATATATCATTACAACCTTCATCCACCGCTTACATTGCAGTCTGCTCTGTGTTGTGCAGGTCACAGGTTTTCACAACTGTGTCCTGACACACACACACTCCATGTAAAGTATCACACCATGCAATTTCACAGCCCTAAAAATCCTGTGTTCCATCTATCCTTCCCTCTCTCTCCCCAAACTTTCCACACTCTTCTATCTCCAGCCTATTTGCCTTTTCCTGATGGTCATAAAAGTCTTCTTTTGGGAAAAAATGCAGTCTGTCTTCTTCATAAGTAGTACCTGCAGCTGGACAACAAAAGATACAATTTGCCAGGGAAAGAAAGTTGCCCGTCTTTGGTCAACAGCCCATGGGTTTTTACCCATTCACGCTCTCCTCAAGTCTGGGTGTGATGTCTGTGGGAGATGTTGAAAATGAGGCGCTAGCAAGACAATTAGGTGAAGAGATCAGTAAACATCTGCAGTGATAAGAAAGGCATTCCAGTGACAGGTCAGATCAGAATATGCAGATTCCAGAGCCTCTGCCCAGCGGGGACAGCTGGGAATGGATGAGCTCCCCAGGGGAGAAAGGAGCCAGCGGGGAGATTAGAGAGGCAAACCTTGGGGAATTGCTTCATTACAAATATTTATTAGGACTTGCAATGAGCGAGGCCCTGCAGGGAGAACTGACCTATGGGAAGGTGCAAACAAACAAAACCGAGATTTGGTCACAGAAGGGAGGAAAGAGCACTTTAAGAAAGCCATACCAAGAAAGTAAGCAAACAGAAGGAGCCTTGGGGAGGGCGATTCTGTGGGAATGTGAGGAACAAAGCCAGACAGAATTAACAAGGAGTGACGAGGGACAGAGGCAAACACGTGACTGGTCGTTTTATTCAAAATCATCGGTGCTCCTTGGGCCTCACAGAGGTAAGAGCGCACATGCTGCACTCCCTGGGTGTCACACACCCGGCAGGCCCTGGGACAGGCCTCATTATTAACTTGGGGATGTTGGTCGAGCCCTTGCCTAGCACACAAGAGGCTCTGGGTTCAATCTCCAGCACCAGAAATAAATAGACTAGTCTGTTGATTAATTAAAACAAAATCACCAAACACGATATTTCTGCAGTCAATTAAGGGAACACTGACATCAAATAGGGAACAGGAAGGCTATAAAACTTGAGCTCCATCTTAAGAAAGTTTGTTCATTTTTTTCAGAGATTTTTGGATTTAAAAACATGAGAGTTCTGAGCTCCCCCCTCCTCCCTTTCACATGGAACAGCATGGTCTTATTTTTATGCCTGGAATGAAGTCTTCACACTGCCACATAGAGTGAAGGTCCCCCAAGCGGCTTCACACATGCTTTCTTCCTTTAAACTGGATTATAATTGGCTGAAATACAGAATTCAAATCTGATTATCTTTGGGTCTTTATCACGGGGCACAGTGGCTGGTACACGTAAGTGTCCCATAATTTTAGCGGCACTGGATAGTGACAGTTTCTAATAAATGCACTGCACACGACCAGTCACTGTCCCCTCTTGGCTCTTCCGTAGCCCAACCTCCCAGTCCCTGTCACCCAAGCTCCAGAATTCCTTCTTTATTGATATGCAGCTGGCACATCCTATTTCTCTTCTTAAATCCAAACTCAATAGCCATCTGTTTGCTCTGGCATCCTAGCACTAATTGCCATTCCTGATTTTGTTTGATATGTTTGACCTGGTGTTTTGGAACTAACTCTTAATTGTGTTTTTATTTAATATGGAAGGCACACGTAGAGCAAGCGCGGGAGTGCCTATATAAATGCAAATTTTATTGTATTTTGCTACAGAGCTCAGGGACTTACCAAACTTGCTTCTACTCTTGAGAGTTTCCCTTCCATGGGGCTGGGGAGTCGCCCTTGCCTTTTTTCTCAAAGCTGCACTAACAAGGAGGTAGGCACCCCACCCCATGCCCAAACCACCACAGTTGTGCCAGACTTTGCACACCTTGCGCCAAGCTATGACTTTTTTTTTTAATCTTGCTTTTGTGAACCGATTGAACATTTTTACATTTCACTTTCACATTTAAGCACCCACCACCTTACCTGTCACAATGCTGTTGTTTCAGAGCTTAAATTTAAAACGTCTGTATATTTTTGTTTGGCTGGGTTTTTGTTGTTGTTGTTTTGGGGTTTTTGTTTGTTTTTTGTTTTTGTTTTTGTTTCTTGAGACAGAGTTTCTCTGTGTAGCCCTGGTTGTCCTGAAGCTTGCTCTGTAAACCAGTCTGGCCTAGAATTCACAGAGATCCGCATGCCTTCCGAGTCTTGGGATTAAAGGCATGTGCCGCCATCGCCAAGCTGAAATTCTTTTTTTTAAATATTCTTCAATCCTCTCTCACTCTCTCTCTCTCTCTCTCTCTCTCTCTCTCTCTCTCTCTCTCTCTCTCTGGAATAGAGTCAGTAGTACAAAATTATGTCACTAACCAGGGGATAATGAGCACAACTTAAGGCTCCATTGAAACTTCTCAAGATAATGGCTGAGGAACTGATGGGTCAGCGGGTAAAGTCGTCAACAAGCAAGCGAGCAGGAGGACCAGAGTTCAGATCAGAACCCACATGAAGCTGATGCGATTGCTTACATCTATTGTCCCAGCACTCCTAAGGCAAGATGGGATATGGAAACAGGAAATGCCCTGGAAGCTCATATGCCAGCCAGGCTGGCACACACCACAGTTAACAAGGGACCTAACATCTGATACCCAAGGGTGCCTTCTGACCTCATGCACACTGGGGCACATACTCACCTGCGTTCACACATGTCTCATACATATGTGTATCGCTCTTTCTAAAAGAGAGAGAGAAAAAATTCAAGATTAGTTAGTCCACTTCAAGAACACCTAAACCCTTTATTACAATGAGATTGCAGACACTGTCAGACCCAAGTAAGACACTAATCCACTTAGCAAAGAAATAGCCGACTTGGGAACTGCTCCATTCAGAGCCACACTTAGTGCCAACTGTCTACGCAGGCAAGCCAGCCCTTACCCCGCAGAAGTGGTTAGAGCTGCCACTGCCCTGGGTCTGGATTTTGAACTTGTCACCCTAGCCCGTTCCTCTGACCACATTCCTTACAGCTCCCATGGCTCCCAGCTCTTTGTGTTGCTCATTTTTTCCCTCCCTGCTTTCCCTGCTCTCGAGGCTTGACCCTCTGATTATCTTCCTAGGGATGGCCTTGGCTTGCTCTCAGTCTGTCTGTACCAGAATGAATGAATGGATTGATTTTCTGTTCTTTCTTAGTCAGTGATTTCACCCTGCTATGTTCTGGAACAGTCCAATAGGTTATACATGTCTGCAATGTGAACGGCATATTTGGTTTTCATCACCAGGGACAGAAAATACTTGTCACTTCAGGAATCTTTACATCTTGGTTGGTTTAATGACATTCTTTGTGCCCAGTGGTGGTCATGGAAAATGACTAACATTCTCCGTTTGGGGGCATGGCTGAGCCAATGGAATGCTACCGATATTATAATGAAGTCCCTGTTGATGTCAGATATGAAGCGAGCTGCCACGTTAAGACAGATATGGCCCGCTGTTGCTCTTGCACACATATGCAACCTTGCATGTGTCACCATGAGACTGAACCGACCTTTTCTATCTCTGGCCTCCAGGCGACACAGCCTAAGCCGTAGCTACAGAGATACAGAGACTGATGGTAGATGGGATGAAAACCCAATCTTTGTTCACTTTCGGGTAGAGACAGGGACAGCAATGATGACCCAGTGTGACCAAGAAACAATCAGTGACGGGGAGACAGAGAGTGGAGATTGAGTGATAATCAAAGGGTCAGTATCCAAGCAGTGAAGACGAGTGCCCGAGGTGCCCCAACCTGGAAGACAGGTAGCAAGACGTGTAAGCCACCGCACCTGTAAATCATCAAGAATGCCAAGAAAAGCCGGGTGGTGGTGGCACACGCCTTTGATCTCAGCACTCGGGAGGCAGAGGCAGGCTGATCTCTGTGAGTTTGAGGCCAGCCTGGGCTACAGAGCGAGATCCGGGACAGCCGGAGCTACACAGAAAAACCCTGTCTCTAAAGACAAAACAAAACAAAAAAAAAGAACGTCAGGAAGAACCGGTGTGCTGGCACACTTGCAATCCCCTGACTCCGGAGGCTAAGGCAGGAGAATTCAAATTTTAGGGCAGCCTGGAAAATGTTGCAAGATTCTGTATCAAAATAAAATTTTCATAAAAGTCGGGGGTGGGGCCTGGAGAGACAGCTCAGCCATTAAAAACACTTCTTGTTCTTCCAGGAGACTTGAGTTCAGTTCTCAGCACACACAGTGTCTCCAACCATGTGACACCATCTTCTGGCCTCCACAGGCACCTGTACACCAATGGCATTCACTCACACAGACATATGCACATGCACAGAAATAATAAAAGTAAACAAATGGTTTTTTGGGTTTTGGTTGGTTGGTTTGTTTTCGAGACAGGGTTTCTCTGTGTAGTTTTGGTGCCTGTCCTGGATCTCGCTCTGTAGACCAAACTGGCCTCAAACTCACAGAGATCTGCCTGGCTCTGTCTCCTGAATGCTGGGATTAAAGGTGTGTGCCACCACTGCCAGGCTTGTTTTGTTTTTTTAAGGGGATGTATCTGAGTAGGTAGAGCCCCCACCTAAGTCGTTGAGTTTAGTCCCTAGTGTTGGAAGTCAAGCTGTGTGGAGAAGAAAAGAAAGAATGTAAAGAAGTCAAGGGTAACAATCCAGGAAGTTATGAGCGGTGGTGGGTAAGAGCCTTGGTGAATGGCCTAGTGAGGAGGCTCAGTGGCTAAGGGGGCTCGTCACCAAGCTCACTGTCCGTAGGTTCGATCCCTAGGTCCCACGTAAAGGTGAAAGCAGAGAGCCAACTTTCAAAGGCTGTCCTCTAATCTTCTCCGTGTGTATGCACACACAAAATAAACAAATATAAAAATACAAACCAGACTTGGTTAAGACTCAGAGCATACACTCATAGCCATACACTATGAGAATGATTCTGGACAGTCTATTACACTGTGAGTCTCAATTTCCTTATCAGGAGAGAAAAACAGAGATGGGGAGAGGGGAGAATGGGAACCACAGAAACCCCCCCCTGCGGGTGGTAAGAAGCAAATGACATCATACACACAGACTGCTTAGCCTAAAGCCTGGCACCAAGAAACCATTAAATAAAGGGCAATCAGTATGACACCAGTAATCAGGAGCTGAAGTAATAGCAAGACATGAAAATAATTGCTGTGTGAATTCCTCCTATTTTTTTAAAACCTTATCCCATTTATTATTATGTGTGTGGTGTGGTGAAGGGTTGCACATGCCTCAGCATGTGTGTGTGTGTGTGTGTGTGTGTGTGTGTGTGTGTGTGTAAGGGGGGGGAGAGTCAGAGAACAACTTTTGAACATGAACTTCTAGGAAACAAACTACAAGTTAACCTAGTGTGCAAATGAATGCCTGGTTTAGGAGTAACAAAGGACTGTCAACCAAACTTCAGCCAGTCACATGCAGGTGGCCCAGGCTCCAATAAGATCATCAGCTGTCCCCTCAGCTCCTCCTCCTGTGGCTTCCATCCTGAAATGCTTTCTGACCACAGCGCAGGAAGCAGCTCTCTGAGCCTGTCTGGTTCTGTGGGGCTCAACTCCAGAATCACACATGAAAGGCACTGAAGAGCTACAAAGCTAGATTTGTTGTGGTTTTGTCTTTTAACAGACCTGCCTGAAGCTGGATGTGAGACTGCTCCGCGGACTTAGGCATTCCTGACAACTAACTGGGAGCTCATTCCTTCAGGTCACTGGGTGCTATCCTGTGTCTATTCAAGCCCAGACCATGCAGTGCCTGTGTCCTGGAGGCAACTTTCCCAAACTGTGCTTGGGAACGCTGCCTTTGGCTCCCAGAGGCACTTAGCAGCTATATGAAACTGCAGAAAACAGGATGTCTTTGTCTCTTAGACCTCTTGGCGCCTTTTCCCTTTTCTCTGAGCAACTGGTGTGCTCCAATCTTATGGAAAGCGTGCCTTCTAAATAGAAACCTGCTTTTCCTCTTCGCTCTGACCTTTAGGGAAGTCAGAACTAAATTGGGATGTCTCTGAGCAATGAGGCCGTCCCTTCTGTTAATACAGTTCACTGAAAATAGATTCTGCCTAGTGTGATCTCCATATTCCGAGTCCAGCCCAGACCTCCGACCAGGGAATACAGCCCACTAACAAATCCGGCCAGCTGCCCGTTTATTGCCCCCATTAAAATACCCCAGTGCATTTAACGAAAGAGCAGATTGGGACAGAAACTATATGGCCCCAAAACCAAACATCTTTTTGTTTTTGTTTTTGTTTTGTGGTGGTGGTGTTTTCAGATGGGATCTCATAGCCCAAGCCAGCCTGGAATTCACTGTAGCCAGGCCAGTCTTCAGATTTTTGAGGTTCTTGCCCCCCTCTTGAATGCTGGGATAGCAGGTCTGCACTGCCACACCCAGTATATCTGGCCCTGCACAAATTTAGTTAACCCAGCTCGACGCTTTTCTTCTAATGTTGTTCTGTTGATCTTTTTTCTGTTGTCTGTGTTTTGAAAGCTATCTAACCATACTTTGAAGACAAACAGTCTAATGTTAGCGAGAGAACAGGAGGGTCATCTAATTCCATGTGGTTCTAACACACACACACACACACACACACACACACACACACATACACACACACACACATACACATACACACACACACACATACACACACACACACACACACACACACACACACACACACACACACACACACCCCTTTCCTTCTCCACACTGTATTTCAGTGTTGAGTCTTATAGATTCCTCTTTGAAGACGGCATTTAAAGTTGTTTCCCTTAATAGAATTTGCTAAAGTGTACTAATTTCTCCAAATAATCAGTCTTCAATAGTTTCCACTAAAAGCTACAAGAAGAAATGCCGGTAAAGAGAAGAAAGGGGTACCGTGGGGGAGGGAGAGAAGGCTGGGACCGCTGAAGGCCATCTGTGACCCTTCCTGCTCAGCACCAGACTCGCCATGGAAATTGGATCATCATGATGACGGTAATGAAAAATTAAAACCTTCTCTGTTTTTATAATTAAGCCCACATGCAGATGATAATTGCGGTTACACATTAATTGCCCAGACTTGTTCCTCCTCCCAAAAAGTGAAGAATCAGCCCAGCTTTAACCTGCACCTGTGCTCACACATAACTGGATGAGGAGCAGAGACGAATTTTGATTTTCAAGGTAGTTAGTGTTCGGCTCTCACTAGCAGAGCACCATTTTATTTTTCCTCTCAACTTTACTGCTATGGAGATTTCTATGAAAATTACTACTGTAAGGCTATGTTTTAGATAAAAGTTACATGCTTTCCAAGATCAACTTTTAATTAACAAACTGTGGTAGGCTCTTAATTTAACAGAATCCGGAAACAGCTATTAGTTGGCCATCAGAGTAAATTGTAAACCAGCAACCTATCGAAACTGCATCACGGTCTTGCTTTCTCACGCTCCTGACTGTCAGTGCATAAGACCTCACTGCGCAAAAACTTTTTTGTTTGTTTGTTTTTTGTGACAGGGTTTCTCTGTGTAGCCTTAACTGTCCTGGAACTAGCTCTGTAGACCAGGCTGGCCTCGAACACACAGAGAACTGCCTGCCTCTGCCTCTCAAGTGCTGGGATTAAAGGCATGCACCACCCCTACACAGCTGAGCAAGAACTTTTATGACAACTGGTTGGAGATAACTATTAGGCCCTTGGGGAACTGGGGAATTAGGCCCGGAGAAAGTCATCTGAGGGACTTGCCTGAAGTTGGTATGAGTCTGAAGCAACCTCAGTTTCACCTTTATCTTCTGGTAAATATTATGTTTATCACTAAGAAAAAGAGCCCTGTGACAGCTTGATAGGACTTTTCCCTTCTGTTTACTTAAAACAAACAATGTGCTATATTTTCAAGTGAATCATAAGAAGAGCCACAAAGGTTTCTATCTTGTGAAAATTAAAGCTACTGGCATGGAAGGTAAAGTCGGTAAGGTGGGCTACTCGTTTCTTCTTTGGGACATAAGAGAATTGGAATCACTAACATTCTTGGCTATGTTTTCCTTGCACACAGGCAAAGCTGGAGAAATCAGACAGCCACAATCCTTTTTGCCACCAAATTTGGCAAGTGGCAATGACGTGGTTCATCATTTTAAAACACTTGCCAGATAGGAAAGGGCACAGGTGAAAAGCCTATCAGAGTCTTAGCCGTCCTTTTCAGCACTGTCTTCGGCAATTGGCAACATAGTTCGCTGCCAGAAAAGAATCCAAATTCCCATGTCCCAGGGGAGCCATTACTTAGGGCCAGCAGCGATGACAGAGTCGGGAGCACCAGCGCCATTAGCTTTGGGAAGACTTTGATGTCCCTTTAAACGGTTTCTTCCTCTAGTCCAGTAGAATGGATGTGGCATTGTATTTATACAACCAAAGGGATGTGCACATTTATTTATAGTGTAAACAAGAGGCTTTGCACAAGTTCCAGCTATCAACAAGTCCTGGTTTTCCTGGAGTGCCTTCCGAGCCAGGAATGTTTTGCTTCTCAAGCTTCCACCTGGAGAGCTAACATAACAATCTTGTTAATGAGAACACAATAGGACTAACTGTGCTGTTTTGCAGTGTTTCCACAAGGCGTACCTTTTAATTGCCTAGTGCTGGCAACTTAACAGACTGTAATGAATACATTGTTCCTCTTTTCTTCCTTCACACAGTCCCTGAGTTTCTGTGTACAGAATGGAGAAAACCCTTGAAAGATGCTGAGAAAGCATTTGGAATAAGGAGTTTATTTTGACCCAGGAGGTATGTCTTGATAGTTTGCAGGAGGGAGGGAGGGAGGGAGAGAGAGAGAGAGAGAGAGAGAGAGAGAGAGAGAGAGAGAGAGAGAGAGAGAATAGATTAGCCCGGGAGATGACATTTCTTGTGGTGTCTGAAGCATTTTATGAATTAAAAGAATGAGGATGATTCTGAAACCTAAATTAATTTAGTCTGTTTGCTTTTGCTTCATGCAGCAGCTGTAGAGACACACCCTACTTTGAAAATCTTCAGCTTCAAGGGTCTGGGCTTAAAAGAGAAGGATGCAGGCGGTGGTGCCTTGCTTGGGTGAGGAAGGGAATTGGTTTTCAATTTCCCGTTGTGGAAGTCTGGCACGACCCAAAAATGCTTTGACGGAGACAAGGTAGACACTCCATACTTGCCCATCACGCTTTTTATTAAATGAGAGCTTGCCAGGCGAGGCAAACATGAAGGAAAGAAAGGAATCCCATTCTTTCCCCATTCCCACGTTTTCATGAGTGGGGGAAACACCCTGCAGGTGAAGATGAAAGAAGCCAAAAGGTTCCTATTGGTCATGCTCCATTAATGGTGACTGACACCCAGCTGACCACAGCGTCAGCGCGTCTATAAAGCTCATGAGTTCCACAGCAGACGCTGGCTGCCCTGGCTAAGGTTCGAATTGGGGTTCTTTCAGTGCTAATGATGTGCCAGTCAGTACCTACGGATGGATGTTCCAGAATCTTCATAGACAGCTCTGTTTCAGAAAAAAAACATGATGGAGGGACAGAATCTTTACAAGAACACCATCTGAATGTGCACAGATCACTTTTCCAAAAACTCATTAGGATACTTAAGAGGTAAGCAGGTTAACTTGGTCTGTCTCCAAGTTAATCACGAAGTCGGGGAGGTTACCACAGGCTGATGAATGGAGAAACAGACTAGTGCCAGGTTCAAGGGGAAAAGTGAAATTTGCCTATCCTGGTACTTCATTCAGAGATCAGATAACACAATTTACTCCTGATTTGATCTGAAAGAAAAATAGGCTGAGCAATGTTTAAAAAGGAATCACTCGTAATTAAAAAGAGGAGGCCGGGCAGTGGTGCTGCACACCTTTGATCCCAGCACTCAGGAGGCAGAGACAGGCAGAGCTCTGTGAGTTCGAGGCCAGCCTGGTGTGCAGAGTGAAATCCAGTGCCGCCAAGGCTACGTAGAGAACCCCCCCCCCCCCC
>CABHPP010138035.1:0-13458 GCA_902168425.1 Peromyscus attwateri
GTGCAAAGACCTTTGACAAAGAACTGTTCTGTATAAAAAGAAGTTAGTATAGCTTACTTTGGGAAGCAATTGCGAGGATGGTATAGATTTGATGTGCTATCTATCTTATTCTGATATGTGATGTGGGTGAGTGTTCTGTGCTAAATGCCTCATACACACCTTTATACAGACATCCTAGCATAGGTCAGGAGACATACCATTTTATATACATCCTACATAGAGCAGGAGACACGTCACTTTACATGCACCCTTCCATTGATCAGCAGACACACTCTTTACATGCATCCTACCATTCATTGGTCAGCAGATATGCCCCCCCCCCCTTTTTTTGTTTTTTTTGAGACAGGGTTTCTCTGTGTAGCATTGTGCCTTTCCTGGAACTTACTTGGTAGCCCAGGCTGGCCTTGAACTCACAAAGATCTGCCTGGCTCTGCCTCCCGAGTGCTGGGATTAAAGGGTGCGCCACCACCGCCCGACCAGATATGCCCTTTTACACACATCATAAGCAGCAACTATTACTTTCTTGTTATTTAAGTCACAGGAAAAATAAGTACTGAATGTCGCAAATTCTTTTATATTTATGTTTATTCTCAAGAATATTACTTTCTACAGGCTATTTCCACCTACTAGACTTGTTTTGTTTTGTTTATTTTATTTTTTTAAATCTATTGCCAATGATGTTTTAAAGAACAACAATTCACTGGGTGCAGTCAAGCACACCTTTAATCCTAGCACTTGGGATGCAGAGGCAGGTGGATTTCTATGACATCTAGGCCAGTCTGGTCTGCATAGTGAGTTCCAGTACAGCCAGGGCTACATACACAGAGAGACCCTGTTAAAACAAAGAAAGGAAGAAAGAAAGAAAAAAAGAAAGAAAGGAAGGAAGGATGGAAGGAAGGAAGGAAGGAAGGAAGGAAGGAAGAGAAGGAAAGAAGAAAGAAAGAGAGATTTAATTTTTTTATTCTTTTTTTTATTTTCCTTGTCAGGAGTTACATCAATGTTTTGTAAGTTTAGAATTCTGTTCAAAGGCTTGTTAGTGTTATGATAAAGAATGCCACATTTCTCTTACTTGCCGGATATGGCTTGTTATTTTCCCTACCTACTCACTACCATTTACCTGCTTTCTTCTGAAACTTCAAACTAGGTTTTAATTCTCCTTTGAAAAGATTTTTGTTAGATATAACTTGAGAGAGCCCATATTCTGTATCATCATTTGCCAAGGTAGCTTTCTTAAAACAATCCTACATTTATCAAAGTCATACACAAACATAATCAAAATCCAAGTTGAACTAACAGGCATCTGTTGAATAAGATATAATTGTTGTCCCACTTTTGCTCATTCCAAAGTTCTAGTCTTCAGCTACCCAGTTTGTTCAGCAAAGAGCCACCCCTAATGTTTTTTTTTATTTTATAATTGAATTTAATCTTATATATCAGTCACAGATTCCCCTGTCCTCCCTCCTCCCGCCCCCTCCCCCCAACCCACCCCCCATTCCTATCTCCTCCAGGTCAAGGACTCCCCTGGGGATTCAGCTCAACCTGGTAGATTCGGTCCAGGCAGATCCAGTCCCCTCCTCCCAGGCCTAATGGTTTTATAATATTCCCAAACAACACCACCAGCTTCCAGCCTATGGTTTCACTTTCAAACCGCACCACTGGTGGAATATTGCTTTTCTTCCTCAAAATTTACTCTATTACTGTACTAATTTTATTATTTCACATATTTCATCTTATTTTCATCTTTCTAGCATTTCCAATAAGCTTTGTATTTTTTCAAATGGTAAAACATAATCTACAACTATTCCTTATCCCTGAAGCCTCCACCTGTCTTCCCTAGTCTCTGGGCTGTATAACAAAGGTCATGCTGGAAGTTCTTAACCTTCTTTGGTGTTTGACCTCTTTTTTTTTTTATTTACTCCCTCATTTTGCTGAAGCTTATCCTCTAGCGTGTTTTTACAAGAGGGCACATGGAAAGGAAAATAGTCTTTGCATGTCTGAGAACATCTTTACTCTACTTTCACATTTAATTTATAATTTGTCTGGAAGATTGGCTGCCCATCATTTGACAAGAATAGGTGTTGAATGTCTCCCACACATAGTGCCTGTATTCTTTTCAGCTCCTACCTTGTCAAGTCTCTTTCTATAATGCAGTGCAGGATTTTTCCTTTCACCTGCTTCCCTTACAATTACAGGACAAAAATGATACTTCAATCTAGCCGGCACATAAGTAAAAGAGTTATACTAAAAAATCAGTAGGTAGCAAGGGACACACTGGTGCCGGTTGGCAAGGGCAGGTGGTACATCCCAGCACATGGTGAGAAGAGTCACAAAACTTTTCTGTTTTTCAGCATGGTGATTCTTATAGTGATTTTTCTCATTGTTGTGACAAAAAACACCCGAGAAAAGCAACTTAGGAAAGAAAGAGTTTGCTTTCACTCCCAGTTCAAGGGCATGTGCTTCACTATGGTGGGAAAGTTGTGGCATTGGGCACAGGAGGCAGCTGGTCACAGTAAATCTGCATCAAGGAAGCAAAGAGCAATGGGCGCCAGTACTCTGTTCTCTATCTCCCTTTTATTCAGTTCAAGACCTCAGGCCATAAGATCCCTCTCAAATATCCCCAGAGGTTTGTATCTCTGGTGATTTAGGTACTGTTAAGTCGATAATTCTGGTTAATCATCACAGTGGTTCTACAGCGTGGTTCTGGGCCATTGTACTGGAACTTCGATGTTCAGCTTTAAGAACAGCATTCCCAATGGATCAGTGAGTCATGCTATCCTGAAAAAAAATTCATTCTTCTTGGTAAGGGGTGGGTCTTTGTATCCATTTTTCCTTTCCCTTGCTGGAGTTTTGTCTGGTTTGAACTTGTGCAGGTCTTGTGGGTTTGTGTGTGCTGTTACATTTTCTATGAATTCACATGTGTATCAGTCCTGAAGTGTCTGGAAGACACTGTTTCTTTGCAATGGATATCTGCTGTAAAAGGGATAATCAGTTTTCTCCAATGGAATTACCCTGGGTATATAGCACAAAACAGACTTCATGTTTTTTTGTGTGCTTTCTGTTTCTTTTGGATTGGTTTGGTCTTATTTTTTTTCTCCTTTATTCGTCTTATTTCCCTTAGAGAGACAGAAACAACATAAAATTTGGTAGGTAGGGTGGTGTGGGGGATCTGGGAGGAGTTGGGGGAGGGGCAAGAATATGATGAAAATATATTGTATATAAAAAAATCATTCTTCTTGGTGTAGCCCACTGGGTGCAAATAGGACCAATAAAGATGTCATGAAATTCTAGAGTGGTCACAAGTTTGTATAAAACAAGAGGCTTGGCTTCATTGTCTTTCAGTATCAGTGTTGTTAATACTGTACATGACCCCCTGCTTGCTAAGGGTCTGTGTGTATCTTGTAGGCACCTTCTCTTAAAACTTGGAAAAATACACTCTGTTTATGGTGACTGAAAGTTTTGCTGGGTATAGTAGTCTGGACTGGCATCTGTAGTCTCTTAGTGTCTCCATTATATCTGTCGAGGACCTTTTGGATTTCAGAGTCTCCATTGAGAAGTCGAGTGTTATTCTGATGGATCTGCCTTTATAAGTCAGTTGGCATTTTTCCTTTGCTGCTCTTAATATTCTTTCTGTATTCTGTATGTTAAGCAAGACAGTTGTGTAGCTTGATCTGCTTAAGGAGCCCCCTGGCAGTAGGATCAGGATCCATCCCTGGTACATAAGCTGGCTTTTTGAAGCCCACTACCTATGGTGGGACACCTTGCACAGCCTTGATGCAAGGAGAGGGGCTTGGATCTGCCTCTACTGAATGTACCAGGCTCTGTTGACTCCCCATGGGAGGCCTTAACTTTTCGGAGGAGGGAATGGGGGGTGGGTTGGGGGAATGCTGGGGGGCGGGCAAGAGGAGGGAAGAGAGGGGGATCTGTGGTTGGTATGTAAAATGAATAAAAAAAATTTCTTAGTAAAAAATTTACAAAAAAAACCTTGGAAACATGTGTAACATTCCTATTCTGGATTTTTTTTTTCACTTACTATTCTGTGCACTCCTGTAGGATTTTCTGGAAATTTATTTTGTTCAGTTCAGTGAAATATGTAAGCATTGCTTCAATAATTTCTATATTCAATTTCTCTGGAACTCTGGCTGGTAGAAAGCTGTGCATAATTCCTTAATTTTTTTACTGTGTCATTTCCATTATTTTATCTACTGATACGTTTTATTCTGCTTCTTACATTCTTCAAATATCAATGTTGTCAATTTTGAATGTCAATATCAATTTTGATTCATTTCATCTATGACTTTTTTTAAATTTTAGGAAGCATTATGTTTTTATTTTTAAAAGAAGTTTTAGGCTCACAGCAAAATTGAGCAGAGTATATTGTGATTTCTCATACACTACTGTTCCTATAAAGGCAAGCTAAGAACATTCCCAAATTCATGGTGGAGTTCTTGTAACCAATGAACCTATGGGAATACATAGTTATACATAGTTATCACTGAAGGTTCATAGTGGACATGAGGGGTCACTGGTGTTACTGCACATACTGTTTGTAATGACCTGTACCCATCCTTTTAGCATCACACAATGTTTTCACAGACATGTCCTTTGTGCTCTATCTACTCAGCCTTCCCTGTCACATAGTCCCTGGAAACCTTAGATAGTTTTCCTTTCTCTGTAGCTTGTTGGTTGACTTCAAAGACTGAGTTCTAGGGCTGTTGTTGGAAAGTTAACTAGCTTCTTTTCCCCAGCAAATGATGTAGACTTTAGTTTCTTTCTTTTCCTACATCGCTTTAATTCTTTTTTTTTTTTTTTAGTTAAAAGGGAGGTTTATTTTGTGGGGTAACTTACAAGTGAAGGGATAGGTAACAGGGTCTGGGAAAGGTGAAGTGCAGTCCAGCGGTGTTCTCTGGAGAACTCTGCTCAGTCTACCTCCATCATCTAGGATCCAGGAACCAAGAGAGCTGGCTCATTCGAATCTCAGGTCCTCAGGGCTCCTCTCTCGGCTCTGCCTTGTAGGCGTGATAGTTACCGAAGCCTCAGTGGGGGTTGGAACTTCCAGGTCAAAGCTGGAACGGCTACCCACTACATCTCCCCCTTTTGTCTAAATAAGAAGGTTCTAACCTAATATAAGACTATATACAATTGGAATGATTATCAAATATTGTCCAGGAGTAATAAGAGATAGTGACCTAGATAAGATGGAAATGGTCTGTCAGATACTCTAGGCCTGTAGCCAATTTGAATGCACCAACAATGCTGAGAAACATTAGGAGACTGTCCAGGCTGCCAGCTGTCTCTGTCTACTCTTGCAAGACTCCCAAAAGTTGCTTGCATCCATCTTCCAGTTCTCAGGTACCATTATATTCCTTCTCAGGTCTTTGATGGGATTGAAGACCACCAGTTATAGTTACAACTTAGTATATATATAATATCTTAGATAGAACATATTAAGTATTAGATTTAGGCTCTTCACTTTAATTCTTAAATGTGTTTTCATCTCTCCATTACCTGTTGAAATGATTCCAATCATTGTTACCTTGTTCTATGATGTGCACTAAACAGTTCAATTTCTTAATGGTCATTTTAGTGTAATTTGAGGAACATTAAAAATTAAAAATGTGATAATCTTACATATAACAAACCTTTTCAATTATTTTTTCCAAATTGTGTCTGACCTTTTGATGAAGAATTTTGATATCAGATACTGAAATAATGTAATCAACTGACCCTCACTATGAAGTAATATGGTTGTCTGTTTAGTACATGGAAAACGAGACACAGAAGTTAGTGGGCTTCCAGAGCCAAATAAACTTAGGTGACAGAAAAAGTCCAAATCAAGATCAGTATTGTTTCTAAAGGCCAGGCTATAACTACTAAAGTATTACTTAGTATAGCAAATACTTGATATGTTCCAAGTTCTCATTGGTTGTAGTTATTAGCAATGTGAACTCCCAAGTATATTTGCCTATTCCTAGAAAGATTTTGTTTCTACAATGAATAAAGCAATAGAATGGTTCTCTATACAGCATCAAGCATAATTTATGCCTAACTGTGGTAAGTAGTATTCTCAGCAGCTTTCTTTTGACTTATTGTATAATCACAACATTCCCCCCCACCCACACACACACCAATGTCTAGATCCCAAACCTTAGAAAGTTAGAATATGAGACTGTATGATAAGGACATTATGTTTATATATATAATTAACATTGATAATATGCTGATTTTATATATCTGAGTCACAAGGGACCTGGAAAATTAAATGGGGATATACAGGAAAAAGAGTCAGAAGGACAGAGTCTTAAGCAGGAGTATAGATACTGGCTTTGAGAATGGAGAAATTGGGCCAATAGCTGAGAAAACATGTGCTCAATGAAACTGGAAAGAGAAAAGACGAGAGAGAGAGAGAGAGAGAGAGAGAGAGAGAGAGAGAGAGAGAATCTATTTCCTGCAAGGACATAGACTTGCCCACAGTAAGCTTAGCATTACAAGACCCAGTTCAGATTTCTGACTCACAGAACTGTAGGATAATATTATTAGTTACTTTTAAGGGTAACTTTGCAATAATATATAATATTAGCAATAAGAAAGGAATACACTGATAAGATAAAATTAAAGGTTTTCTGGTGGTTTAAATGAGAATGACCTCCAGAGGCTCGCATATCTGAATACTTGATCCTCAGTTCGTGGAACTGCTCAGGAAGGATTAGAAGTATGTGGCCTTGTTAGAGGAGGTGTGTCACTGGGGGTAGGCTTGAAGTCTCAAAAGAATCTTGCCATTCCTCCTGTGCTCTCTATTTCATGCTTGTGGATAAAAATGGGAGCTGTTTCTTCAACCACCCCTTTGCTCCGCCATTATGGACTTAAACCCTCTGAAACCATAAGCCAAATTGAACACTTTCTTTTCTAAGTTCCCTTGACCACGGTGTTTTGTCATAGCAACAGAAAAGTAACAAGGACAGTTCTCTCTCTGTCTCTCTCTGTCTCTCTCTTTGTCTCTCTCTCTCTCTCTCTCTCTCTCTCTCTCTCTCTGTGTGTGTGTGTGTACATGCATACATGAGTATGTGCAGCCTATCAGAACAGAAAGGCATTAAGTGCTTAATGGGAAGGTAATGGAAGAGGCTTGGGATATGTTTAACTTTAACCCCAGAGGAAAGGAAGGAGAAGCTGCAGCTGCAAAGACGCTCTCAGAAGTAGGGTGGAAAAGGCTCCATTTCATCTTCAACTCAGACAGAGTAGAAAACCTTGTTGCCTACACTTATGCTGTTTCTGTCTGTAGAGTACAGATACTGTCATAGGATACCTGTGGGAAGAAAACCTGAGATGCCCTGGAGATGAGAAGAAACTATTCCTAGTGGAATATGAGAGTTGGAAAATGATATTCTATTGAGAAAATATTTAGAATGGCAGAGCAAATCTTGGTGCTGTAATTACTATTATATTTTATGTCTGTCAGTGTTTTACCTTCATGTATGTCTGTGCACCACTTATGTGCCACGGAGGTCCAAAGAAAGCATCTGATCCCCTGGAACCGGAGTTACAGATAACTGTGACCTGTTATGTGGGTGTTGGGAATTGAACCCTGGTCCTTTGCAAAACCAACCAGTGCTCTTGACTGCTGAGCCATCTCTCCAGCCCTTAGAACTCAGTGCTTTTAGGGACATCTGTATGGGGTATAAGTCACCAAGTCTCTACTTATCCATCAATTCTCCTTTGCCAATTGTTTAAGGTTGCTGTAAAAACTTAACCTTTGGACATCTATAAATCCACCGGGCTAAACGTTCCCCGGGAAGTCAATAAAAGCTCTCTGCAAAAGGCTGCAGGTGGCAGAAGTAGGAAACCCTCAACAGGCACGGGAATGGTGGACATCAGGGGTTTATGTTCAGCTATGCCCCCAACTGTCGTGGGGAGATGGCATGATACATATCCCATAATGTCTTAGAGTTACTATTACTGTAATGAAATACCATGACCAAAGCAACCTGGGGGCAAAAGGGTTGATTTGGCTTATGCTTCCACATTACAGTTCATTACCAAAGGAAGTCAGGACAGGAATTGAAGCAGGGCAGGATCCTGGAAGCAGAAGCTGACACAGAAGCCATGGAGGAGCGCTGCTTACTGGCTCCCTTATCATTTCAGAGGTTCAGTCCATTGCCATCATGACAGGAAGCATGGCAGCATGCAGGTAAACATGGTGCTGGAGAAGTAGCTGAGAATTCTACATCTGAACTCACAGGCAACAGGAAGAGAGAGAGAAAGCCAGTGGGCATGGCTTGGACTTTGGAAACTTCAAAGTCTACCCCCAGTGACATACTTCCTTCAGTGAGGCCGCACCTACTCCAACAGGGCCATACCTCCTAATCCCTTCCAAGTAGTGCCTCTCTCTGGTGACAAAGTATTTGAACATATAAGCTTATGGGGACCATTCTCATTCAAATGACCACATACAAGAAACTGTTTGGAGCTTCACCAGTGAGTTCTAGAAGAAGAACCTGAATGGTCTAAATATAAACAAACAAAAAAAATAGATTAATCACAGTGTTTAATGGTCAGAAATTTCCTGAATAAGAGAGATGAGGTTGATGTAAAAGCTTGCTTATATTTACTTGGAAAACTGAAGTTAACTTTGCAAGAATGTAGATGAGTCTGTATATGTAAACTTAAATCTGAATATTTGAGTCAATATGTAGGTATTCATAGAAGACAATATAAGACATTCTATAAGATTTATTGAATTATGAATATGTCTTGTAATACACTATGCTTTTCCCCCCTAAAACATAAATAAATAAAACAACCTAAAGCACCAGCAGGCACACTTTTGAAAGTATACAAATTACAGGTTCACAGTGTGTGGCTGAGGATGCAGGTCAAGGCACTGGTTGCATGTTCTTCTTTCCCTGAAGGTAGAACAGTTGGGGAGTATCGTCTTCAGGCACTAAGAACTACAGCTAATGTCATCACAGTCTGAGATTATGTAAGTTCCCAGCAGGCTGAGCTAACTGTGGCAGATGTAATGGCTCAGAAATGAACAGCGTAAAAATAAGTCAAAAAGCAAACATTTGGACATTTCTCTATTCTTAACTTTTATTTGAAGACCATAGTCAATTATACTTTGAGATTTGCCAAAATGCAAATGAAAAACTGTTCCTTTTTATGTTATATTTTCTGATACATTTAGGAGGGGAAAAAAAAAGCCCACAAAACCAGAGTTCTGGATTTGGAACCAGATCAGGGTTGAGCTACTCCTGTTCTAACATTTACCTACTTTGAACTTGACCAAGGCATTTGGTTTCATATTTTCATCTGTTGAATGCAGATGATGCCTTCTTCAAGTACAGTTAACAAGGAGGCTTTAAAGTTTCTTTCATTGTGGACTTTGAGTTTAATGTTTTCCCTATTCCTTCTTATTCAATCTTGGTCTTTCTCAGAGAAGAATAAGTAGTTGTTTTTCTGTAATTAGGCTCAAGAATTTTGGCCAATCTCTTGACGTCTAGTTGGTATACTAGGGACTAGTGATACCCACAAGAAAGTATGTCAGAGCTGGGACTCAATATCTAAGGTACCTGCTGCTGGAAGATCTGACTTTGACTCTCTGGAACCCATATAAAAAATAAGCTTGGCTGAACATGGCTATAAGGCTTGAAATGTGGTTACAGGTAAGAAACTGGTGGATCCATCCTGGGAGCTTGATGGATAATCCATTTAGCCCATTGGTGAACTCTGGGGCTAGTGAGAAACCTGTCTGAAATGAAAAGGTGGAGAGCAATAGAGGAAGACCCAGAATACCAAGCTTTGGTCTTTAGACACACACACACACACACACACACACACACACACACACACACACACATACATGTGTAGTCATAAACACATGTAAACACACATATACTACATGTACAAACATCTATTTTAAAAGAAGAGAGGAACTTGAAGCATCTTTGAGGGGCTCAGAGATTAGTGAAAGTGGAGGCAATAGATCTGTTCAGTTCCTTGAATAGAAGGATTTACACAATACAAAAGGAGCCTGGATAATGATATATGTGTTTGTTCCAGGGAAACAAAGGGATAAAAAGGGAGAGCAGATAGAGTAGGTAATATTTAGCTCTGTCATGAAGAATAAGTATGATTCACTACTAAACTAAGAGAGGAAACTCTGAGTGGAGGGCTTACATTGAGAACCATATTGCATGTGTTTTGCAGAGCAGCAGACTGAACAGTGTATAGAGAGCAGTTTGCATCTGAGAAGTCACTCCACAGACTCTTCCTGCAGCAATTTACAAGAAAGTCTGACATTTTGTTTTCAGGATTATTGTATAAGTGACTTGACTACTCATTTTGATAAATGTTTGTGGAGAAGGGCCAGTTGATTCAGAGGCCAACATTCAGTGAACTTAATCATATATCATTAGCCACAAAACAGAAAAAGTAATGAAAAACAATAGAAAACCTCCAAGTAGGGAAAGAGCTCTTATAGACCCCAGGGACTAATTTTAGATTTAATTTTAATTATAGAAATAATTGTCAATGAGCTAGAGATGTTGATCATTGGCTTGTCTATCATGTATAAAGATAGGGTTTTATAAATGGAGTTTTTTTCTGTCTTGACCTGTCTCAGTCACTTCCAAATAATCACTCAGAGGCTTCTATTAATTATAAATGCTTGGCCAATGGCTCAGACTTATTACTAACTAGCTTTTATAATTAAATTAACCCATTTCTACTAATCTATACATTACCATATGACCCATGGCTTACTGGTCCTTAGCATGGGTGGCTGGCTTGCATCTGCCCTGACTCCGCCCTTCTTCCTCCTAGTCTTCAGTTTGATTGAACTGCCTAACCTTATCCTGCTTTGCCATAGGCCAAAACAGCTTTATTATCAACCAATGAGGGCAACACACATTCACAGCATACACAGCATATCCTGTGAAGGATATCCCACAGCAGAGTTTCAATCCTAAATTTCATGAAAAGAAAAAGAAGAAAGAGAAAAATACATGCAAATAAATTCTTAATATTTTAGTACAAAGAAGAAAATTAATAGTTTAAAATTTTTGGTTAAGTTACATGCAAGTGCCCATACTTTAATTATTATGATTTTCTTTATCATTAAGTTTTCACACACAGTTTAATTAATTTTTCTTAAAATCCTAATAACATTACAATGAAGCAATTTTCAAAACAGAAAAATCTCCAGTGGTACGGCAAACACTATAAGAGAGGACAACAAAGCAGATGGGTGATTGCTCAACTCAAGGTTTGGGAAGCTGAGATATTGACTGGACAGAGGGTGATGCACAACAGGAAAAGCAGCTTTGTCCACATGGACACATGAGGTATCTCTGAAAATTGGACTATAAGAAGGACTGAAAAGCAAAATTTTTACTATAAAATCTGAAGAATAAATACACCTCAACATTCACCATGCAGCCCATACTGTCAGGGGCACCTTCCTCAAATCATGTGGGTTTTCTGGAAAGCTAGATTCACTTAGATTCTGGCATAAGACATCAATCAATCAGAGCCTTCTACATAAGTGTATAAAGGAAATATATACATGTATATATATATATATATACACATATATATATATACTCTATATATTTTATGTATATACATAAGAATATTCTCTAAATAAATAATCTTTCTATGCTACTATACACTATTATGTAATTACAAGGAGGGACATGTGATGTTTGTGGAGGGAGTGGGTAGAATTAGGACTGCCAACAACTTTTTAAAAAATTTAAATGTTCTAGATCTGTTTAATAAAAATGAAAATAACTTTGTAAAAATGATCAAAAACAGAATTTTCTTTCTTACTATGAGATTTGGTGGTGAAGTAATATTCTTTGTTTATGAGCCAGTTATTACAGCTTTATCCTTGCCTGTTACATCAGCATTTCAGAGAGAAAGGGAAGGACATTCTGAAAATCTGGGAGCGTATGGAATAAGTTTTTTTTTCTCAAAACCAGTTTATTTATCATATTTTTCTTCAATAAGGTATCAGAGTAAGCAAAATTCAGTTTTTCACAAGCCCTCTTCTGGTTCCAGGTGTTGCAATCTTAGGAGAGATCTAGTGGCTTTAAGTTTCTTCAAATCTCTGGTTTGAATTCCTGTAAATAAAACAATGGTTGATGTTCTCTTTTCAGTCAAATGTAAAGAAGATTTGCATCTTGTTCAGCCAAACACATAACAACATTGATTTAGTGCCCAACAGTGAGCTGAGCTGTGAGCAGGGCTTCTTCCCTGCAGTGATGGTATTTTATTTCAGTGCCTCTAGGGCTGCATATAAAACATGTTCTTATTAAAGCAAGGTGTTCCTTGATTCTAAGATGCACTTAACTTCCTGATCATATGAATAACGATAAACTGAGATTATTCTCTGTCCAAAAATTTTGCATCCAAGTGAGTGTTGTTCTTTGCCAAGTATTCACCTTGGAAAATTAGATGCTAAACCATGCACCCCAATGCTTCAGAATTATGCCTTTGACATTCGTTTGGGATGTGAAGTGTGTTTTTGACCCCTATCCTGAGAATAAACCAAATTCATTAGAAGTGTAAGTCCATTAAATAAGTTGGATAAGAAAAGCAATAAATTCCATTTAGGACAATAAAATTGAAAGTGACCATATAGTTTGTGTGTGATTGCTGAATAATTACAACAGCAAAATGTTTCTCTAGGTGACTATTTTTAAAAAGCCTATAGCTGAACACCCACACAATCTGTACTCTAGTTTTTTTCCTATTCGATTTAATGTTTCAATTCCTCTTGTGCATATTGTGGTAGAAGCCATAACATGTTCATTCATCTTAATTTGTTAGCATTAAGGGGTAGCTGTTCTGTAAATTTAGTCCAGTAGTGTAATCAGTCAGGTGATTAAAATATTGTTTCTTTGTAGATGGTGAATTCAATAGACAATGATGATTATATATATGTACACACACACACACACACACACACACACACACACACACACACACACATAATTTTCTCTCCTTACTGTAAAATTTGGTACTGAAGCAATCATCTTTGATTCTCATAGGCCAGTTATTACAACATAATTTCTAGTTGTCTGTTACTTCAGTGTTCTGGAGAGAAGGGGAAGGATGACATGAAAAGAAGGGATCATACAATACAATTTTTTGCATTCATGAATTTTCCGGAAGTGACAGTTCAGGGAAAGTTACTTTAAACCTAAGAAGCTGAGAACCCAGTTCCAGGGAGTACAGCAATGATAGTGGTTGGGCAATGTAAGAATGCAGGTCAGTTGATAGACTAGCAAAAATCATTGCATGTGGGCCCTTCAGATCTTTGTCAAACGCCCTTGTTTTATACGACATGAGGCCCAGATATTTGATTTTCCTAATATAAATGAAAGAGTGGGATACAAATTTCAGGAATTGAGGCTTTATATTCTCTCTCCTCTCTCTCTCTCTCTCTCTCTCTCTCTCTCT
>CABHPP010138035.1:13558-31416 GCA_902168425.1 Peromyscus attwateri
TCCTCCTCCTCCTCCTCCTCCTCCTTCTTCTTCTTTTCTCTCTCTCTTTCTCTCTCCCTACTTTCCTTCCACTCTCTCTCCCTCATCAAAGCCCTAGGCTAGTGTTTGTCCAAATTTCTTTCTTGACTAAAATCTCACTGCTTTTCCTGTTTTAGTTTTTTTTTCTTTGTTAGTCTCATTATTAAAACACCCCAACCCTCGTTTCTTTGTTCTCGATCCCCAAATTATTTTGTGTACTCAGAAACCAGTTCTGATAGCCTCAAATCTAAGCTGGCATGGAGTAAGATTTAAAAATGCCAGGACGCATTTGCCTGTAATGTTTTAAGTGGCAGAAGTTTCTCTCGGTAAAATTTCCAGAAATTTAGTGTGAGGAGAGATCTTCCACATCCCTTGGCAGAAGAAACCATCTATAAAAACTAAAAGGGAATCAGTGAGATTCCCTTCCCTTTTATTAGGAGGGTTTATTATGCTCTCAGGGTTGTGGGTCTCTACCTTCTGACTAGTGGAGTAAGAGGAGAGTCAGGCCAGGGGAAGCAAAACAACTTCAAATTCATTTACACTGACTCCACACCAGAGGTATCAAGAAGCAAGCAAGACACAGAAGATGGAGAAGAAGAGTTTCTAGGAAACTATGGGGAGTGGCGCTCTCGGGTGTGAGTCCGGGGGTGTCAGGTAGGCAGATACGGGCAGAGATATTAAGACTGATTTCTGAGTCACTACACAGATTTCTTTTTTGCCTCTCCAAGACACTTCATCATAGCCATCTTGCTTCCCAAGATTTGGTGTAGTAAGATGTTAATTCTCTCAACATGTACAGGTGGGTTTTCAAGTTGAAGGAGAAGAAATCTAACTGAGTAAGAAAAGTGACTGTATGGCAGAAGCTGAATCAGGTGTAGGCGCTGATGCGAAAATTGAATTAATACTTACAAACAGCCAAGAGGCAGAAATGATGAGTAACATAGTAAGTGCTTTTGCTGTCTTCTCTGCTTTGAAATGTTGTAAGGATTAACTGTGTAGAATAAAATCTGGTGACTCACTGGCTGGGGAGCAAATCCCATCCCTGACCTGTGGTACTAAATTTCCCAGCAGCTCTTTCAAGACGCTGTCTGTCATTAGCAAATCACTCCACAATTTGGCTGCCTTATTTATGATGTGGGTGAACATGAGTGCTAGATGAACTTGTTATGCAGCTTCAAGCACCATTCAAGGCAGCCCTGGAGGTACATCAGGAACGCTCTCCACCCTTCTGGCATCTCCTTCCCATTACAATGCCAAGCCCCCACTATCCCGTGGTCTGGAGTGTGACACTAATCCATCTGGCTGTTTGTTCCATTGTGGCCTCTATTTTTCAATCACAATAAAGAACAGAAAAGGCAGGGTATTAGGGACAAAATGGACAGTGCTAAAGGATTACAGTTTAAATTCTCATTTATCAATGTAATTGAAAATTGCTAGCAGGGTGTGTGGTGCCAGTGTTTCCATCAAGGCATGAGTCATCCACCGAAGCTGTATACACAGTTCATCCTTCTGAGGTTCCAATGAGGATCACTTCATGTAGGCGTTCATCAAATTTGACGAGTAATCACTGAAGTTAGCAATGGTTTTGTTCACAGGTGTTCACTTGGATCTACCTTAGATTCACTTTCTTTGTGTGTACTTTCAGACTTCAATTATTATAGCCAAACAAAATGATAGTGTATTGTTTTCTTTCAACATCCAAATACCAAATATTACTGACTTTTTTTTTGTTATTCAAAAATGCTACCGGCCAGTTAAATGCAGAGATGACTTAGTGGCTAAAATTCTTGCTGTGCGTGTAGGAGAACCTGAACTTTGTCTCTCATTACCCATGTAGAAGCTGAGTGGGGCATGCACTTATGTTCCAACATAGGCAGAAACAGGACGAAATCTGGAGCTTTCTGCACTGCTATCTTAGCCTGCTAAGCAGGCCCTAGGTTCAGTGAGTCTGCCTGAAAAAATAACATGGGAAGTGATTGAGGAAAACTTGATATCAACCGCGGACCACTACTTCACATGTATACACGTGTGTGTTCATTTGCTCACACATATGCATATAGACACATACATATAAATGCTAGTTGTTATCAGCAAACTTTTTTTTTTTTTTTTTTTTTTTTTAGGTTTTTCGAGACAGGGTTTCTCTGTGTAGCTTTGCGCCTTTCCTGGATCACGCTCTGTAGACCAGGCTGGCCTCGAACTCACAAAGATCCGCCTGCCTCTAAGCAAATATTTTTTATTTATTCCTTTTTTCACTGAAAAGTACTAAAGAAGAAAGCAATGGATTTTAACTTTTATACAATTTCAACAAACTATCTCGTTTTGTAAAACACATGCATTTCTTGAAATCCTCCAGGTTTCAGATCTTGTTCTTACCCAGCAATCTAAGACTTGCAACTCTCCCTTTGTTGCTCAGTACTTCATGGATAATGGTGTTGTCCTTGGCCTTTGGCAGAGGGCTCACTGTATCAAATTCCGTTTTTACCACAATCTAAGAAATAAGATTCAGTTTAGGTCACATGTGCTTCTTTGGAATGTTGTACACACACACACACTCCCCAAGCCTCTGATTTTACTTCCAAGGCATTTGTTACATCTCAAATATTTCTTTCATCATAGATTATATGAAATGCAGACATGTTTGCCTTATTGTGTTTTTGAGACTTAACTATGGGTATCAAATACACTGCTCTATAATTACAAGTATCTCTCTCTCTCTCTCTCTGTCCTTCCCTTCTTCCCTCCTTCCCCCTCTCTGCAGGAGTTCATAAAAGTATTTATTCAGGAAGACATTTACTGAAATCAAAAGAAACTGATGAGCAATGAGTTTAAATATTTTATGTAGTTACAGTAATTAGTTGACTATAGAATTTGACTCTAGGCCATTTGAGTTCCTAGTCATTGCATATATGGGTATATTTAAATAATGACTTAGGTAACCATTACTGGAGTTAGTCTTGTTCACATTGGGGCAAGAGACTCTTTTAGATGGACTTGCTCCTTAGGCAGCAGAGACTGATAATCAGAAGCCCTGGGTGGGGGGTGCAATCTCCCCTTCTGCATCAGCATCACATGACTTGTTAAAAGAAACCAATCAGTAAAACTTCAGTCCTTTTTGCTGTGACAAAACACGCCTTCATTTTCATCAAGATGATAGGTAGGATAATGATAATATGACTCCTAGACAAGAAGTACTGGAAACAGGAGAAAACTGAGCGCTGTGATGTCAAGTTGAGTCATATGAAGAAGATGGAGGGGAGTGCACTGAGAAAAGGCAACCTTAAAGTCTTTAGTAAAAGCCTCGATGATTGGCTAACTTTTCCTTATGATCTCTCTCATCTGCAGGGAGGTGGGAAGATGCTGAAACAGGTGAGCATTAGGAAGAATTGAAATTAGAAAAGGTACTTAGAAAATGCTAGCTTCCAGAAATGAATGAGAAAGCCCTGTACGTGAGCTTTCCTGTTTTCTCTAATGAAAGCTCAGGCAACTACAAATTAATTTTCAGAAATCCCAGAAACAACCATAAGAATGAATACATTCTTGAGGATTTCCAGAAAATTAAAAGCAGGGGGTACATGCTCAGGAGAAAATAAAGTCAAAATAAAATTGACACAAACTGGCACAGAGAAAAAAATTCTAGAAAGGAAAATTTGGAGAGGCTACAAGCTTAAAACTAGGTTTTCAGATCAGAAATATGCACCAATGCTACTCACAGGATGTTTTCATATAGAATATCCTATAGACTTTTCTTCTCAGTTCTCCTCCAAAAGTCTTCAGGGGTTATTGTAACACAAATATTAAAAGGTCTTATTAAATAAAAACCCAGAACTAGATATAAGGGTGAAACCTGAGAGATCAGACGAATAGGAAAAGCCACAAGCTAACCTCACCTCACCGACACCTCAGTCTCCAAAGAGACCTAATTCCTGTATACCCACGCCTATATGCCTTTCTGTTCTGCTATATCATTTGCTCTCTGTCCAGCTACATCACTTCCTCTTCCTGCCTGGCTCTATCACTTCCTGTCTGTTTGTACAGACCTCCAGACCTCCATGATTAACTAGTGTTGGTAACTAGTCAAGGTGTGTGCCTCCACATCTGGCTCTGTACCCCGTGTGGCCTTGAACTCACAGAGATCCAGATGGGTCCCTGCCTCCCGAGTGATAGAATGAAAGACGTGTACCGCCATTGCCTGACTTCTGTGTTTAATATAGTGGCTGGCTTTGTCCTCGGATCCTCAGATAAATTTTATTGGGGGGGCATAGATAAAATATCACCACAGGTTATATCTATAGCATTTGCTCCAGGGTCAAGTGCTGAGAATAATTTGCCGATTTCTGGGCTCTTCATGTATGAAGTTCATATACTAAACAGTGAGAATGAGTAAAAAAATGGACATTGAGAAGACTGTGACTCTCACAATAGATAAGCAAAGACGGGAGGGAACCCTCATTTTGGTACTGCCACATCCTAACGCTCTTCTCTTCTTCAGAGCTTTCTTTACTTTGACCACGTGGGTATCCTCATCTATCCTCTTTCAATAATGGGGAGCTTATCGCTTGCCGCTCCATTCATATATATCGTCAATAGTTCCTCCACAACTGCCATCCAGTCACTACTTCCATGTAGTACAAGAAGAGAAGTGTCAGAGGCACAAAGACGCCTTGAGTTGAATTCTTACATCCATACAACTAGGCCTTCACTTATGAATATCCTGGACTCATTAACTATCTGAAATAACCAATAGTATAAAGAGGAGGGCATGTGAATAAGCAAAAGCAACAGAATTGGTTAACAGAATTAGTTTCAAAATAAAACAAAATCTCATACAAATGTATTTTTTTTATTAGTTTCAGAAACTGGAGATAATTTTTCCATTCATAAACGAGCAAGAAATGGGAAAAAGTGAGTAATGAGACAGTAAAAATAGCTTGTATGAAGTAACAATAAGAATGAAAGAAATCACAAGAAAGGCTTTTGACACAAAGCACAATTTCTGCCTAAAGTTAAAGTTGTTATTGAGAGCCAAAAGAATAAAGGTAGGATATTTTCAAAGATATTATATAAGAAAAAGAAAACTCCCTCAGTTTCAAGTCTTCCACTTATAAAAGCCTACCATACTGAGATGGAAGAAAAATAGAAATAGCTGTATATAAACTCTAACAGGCTCCTCAGTCATACTCATTTTACGCCCATAGATTAGTGGTGTATCTAGCCTTTATCAAAGAAGCTTCATACAGCGGCAGGAGATGGTTAATGTAGAAACTCAAAGCTGGCCAAAGTGCAGAGACTGAATGATTGTGGAGTGCTTAGTCCCATCTGGGAAAATTATAACACTCCTTCAAAAGCTCAGGGAGTGAATCTCACAGAAAAGGGGACAGAGAGAATGTTAGAGCAGAGGACGGGAGATGTGCAACAAGAAAAGTTGTCTTCTGGTCATGACATGGCCACCGCACTCATGAATTCACCGCCATGCTTATCTGCATGATACCTGCACAGGATCAGGTCCATCAATATTCATCAGGAATGAGAGGACTTATAAGGCCCCACCCCTCTCAGAGTGACTAGCTACAATTTATGCTTGTTGGGGGAGGGGTGCCACATTCTTCAGTCCTGGAGCTATGTATGAATTGCCCTTGCTCCACTGAATGACTTTCCACCTAGGCTCAGGCAAATCATTCTGATTTAAACTTGGTAGCTCCACACAGAATGAAGAGGGGGGACTGGTTGAGGAGAAGGGTGGCCATGGGAGAGGGGGATGAGGGAACCAGAGGATGAAAATCACTGAAAATTATATTGATGTGTGAAATTATCACATAATAAAAATGTGAGAAAACCAAGCAAACACTAAAGAAACCAACCTAACTCTAAAAGGCTCCAGAGAGAGTAACCAAAGCTCTACTTACTCATTAGATTCTGTTGGTTGTCTGCCAGTAGTTCATTGCTCAGGCTGCAGGTTACCCGCCCCCAACCCCCATGCACACATCATTTTATTTCTTTTCCTCCTCCTCTATTTTTATCTGGTGATTAGCAGGCTTTATGTTTCTTTAGGGAGAGTAAATATCTTCTTTGAGAAAGAATAGTTATGAGGTTTTTATTCCGTTAGATGGATTGATTTGTGCAAAGAAATATAATTCAGTTCTCATTCATGAGACAGAAGGGAAAGTCTGACCCTGGAGAAAAGATTTACTATTTTGGAGAGAGAGAGAGAGAGAGAGAGAGAGAGAGAGAGAGAGAGAGAGAGAGAGAGAGAGAAGAGAGACAGAGACAGACACACATATGAGAGAGACAAAGACAGAGAGATAAAGAGAGACAGACATAACACATGGGAGAGAAAGAGAGAGAGGGAGAGGGAGAGGGAGGGAGGGAGAAAGAGACACACAGAGAGAACCAAATACAACAAAAAACACAACATGTCACAAATGTGTGTGATTCTGGAATTCTTACACTTTCTTACCACAGAGTTTGGATAGCATTGAAAAGACAGGAAAGGTATGAAGACTTTAAAACACCCTTCTGCCTCTGGATTCTAAATTAACCCACACTGGTCCTTTCTTATTACCACCCATTATGTGAAAAACTTATTTCCATATTTTCTCTCTGTGTCAGGTATTCAGTAACTTGAAACAGTAGTAGAGCGATGGTACATGCATAAAATATCACAAACAAGAGTGAAGCCAAATTCCCAGCTAGAAGATATTGAAAATTCACTTCAAATAGGTAAGCATTTCTTAACATGGAATTTTGTACCCAGCCAAACTATAATCAAATATAAGAGAAAGATATAGAAGTCAGACTTTGCAGTGTCTGGCACTCACATTTATTCTGATTTTTTCTGTGGAAAAAGAAGGTAGATTAGAGCCATCATTTTGAAACATGAAAAAGAAATGAAGGAAAGGGATGTATTATGGAAGAAAGAAATTATTGTCAACATGAAGCATCACTCAGAAAAATAAAGAGAATTAGAAATAAAATGAAGAAGGCTCACATTAAGCATCTTGAGGATTTATTAAAGATGGCACACTTAAAAATATAGGCTTACATTTCCTTGTTAGTTCAGTAAACATAATGCTTTACTACTGAATATGAATTTACTAAGCTGTTGTGGTAAATTATATAAAATGTTACAAGAAAATAAAGGGTGACTTTTTAGTGTGCTACTCCAAAATAACATGATAAAGCAGTACTAAAAATGGTTTGAAGTCAAAATAGAACCAGCACCTGTTAATAAAAAGAACTGTTATCAATATGTGCAAAATAGAATTCAATTTTTATGCAATACATATAAAAGAGATTTTTATATTGAGAAGTTAATAAATGAGAGATTTTAATTTTAATTGGCTTTTATCCTTTCATCACCGTTAACACTAATGGATATTAAACAAAGCCTAGATAGTGAAATAAAATAAATTAACAACTTTAGTGGGAGATTTCAGTTCTCTGATCTCAGAAATTTGAATATCAAGGAAGAAATAAGCAAGGTAATAGGAATTGAATGACACAGTTGTTGCATTAAACATAATTATGCATGTATAACTTTGTGGCAATGAGCAGAAGGTACATACTGTTTACAGGCATCCGTGAAGCATTCATAAATATTGAGCATATTATTATGTTTCAAAATTATATGTGGTAACTCTAAAAGGGAGAATTTATGCAAACTGGATTTTCTAAGTACAAGTAACAAAATAGAAAACTACCTTCAAAACAAATGCATTCATTTCATTTTCAAATAAACCTCTGAAGTTTCTTGGGGGATGATTTTAATAATATGTTTATCTAAATGGAGTGAGATACTTCAGCACATTGTTTCAAACTTTTTGGAAACTAGTAAAGTTAAGTTCGCATTTAAAGACCTAATTTAGTTAGATTCATCATCTCATGAGCCATGTACTCAATTGGAAAATGAGCTAAAACCCAGGTGGTGGTGGTGCATACCTTTATTTCCAGCACTCAGATGGCAGGGGCAGGCAGATCTCTGTGAGTTCAAGGCCAGCCTGGTCTACAAAAGGAGTTCTAGGAAACCAGGACTGTTACACAAAGAACACTGTCTCAAAAGATAAAACAAACAAACAAACAAACAAACAAAAACAACTATAGGGGAGAGAGATACTAACAGAGATGAAGGGGTCCATACACAAGGGGAATAAAGTCTTGAATAAAGAGCATCAGGTATACAAACTGTGACAGAAACACAGAGGTTCAAAACTGGAAGAGGGCTTCAACACCAACTGAAGCATGAATTTAAAGAAATAGATATTTCCTAAGAAATAGGTGTTACATCTTACATTCAGAGAAAGGTGGAACATCTAGGTAAAACAAAGAGGAAAAAAAATCCCCACCTTTAGAAAGACATCAAGGCCTGAAGTTTTACACTGATTCCATCAAATCCTTAGATGCATCCTTTCAAGAATTCCCAAGCGTTCAAAAGTTCGAAATTCTATTACTTAGGATGCTGCAGTAAGAAATTTCCCAACAAGATCAGTGGCTTAACACAGGAAAGTTTGCCTGTCAGCTAAGATCTGCTGAGGATACAGGGGACACTTTTCAGCAGACCTTTCTCCTCAAGGATGCTATTGTCCTGTGCCTTGAGCATCTTTTCCATCTGTCCCCACAGTCACCACTGCAGGGGAAAAGAAACACCAGGGACTGAAGGGAGAGATAAGTTTCAGTCATTTGATTTAGTAGAATTATGGAGTTTTTGAGCACTTTGAAAGATAGAATAAAATACCCTTCTTTATCTGATAAAAGTTATCTCCCTCTCAACACTCCAGGGAACTATGCGATCAAAGCCAAAAATAGTGAAAACATTAGTAGTGTCACAACCACAACAGGAAATGGCCAAGGGGGGTGGACCTTAAGCACCCTGAAGATAACTTATGGATAGATATACTCAATGCGATACACCCTGAAAACACAGTGATTGCTAGATATTATAGAATAATAAAGAACATTTGCTCTTGGAAATAGTGTGAAGGCTTACTAGGAAATACGATGAGCCAACTACATGCGAGAGTAACTCAGAGAGATAAGCAGGGCAATACAAACTGAAATATAGAGTATGTTTTTTAGCAAATAAAATTATGATGGGAGTAGTCACACATACACAAACAATTACTTAAATAAATCAAGTTGTATTAAATAGCTTAAAAAATAGAGATGTATTCCTTGCTACTGAATATGAAGATTTTTTTTTTTTCGAGACAGGGTTTCTCTGTGTAGTTTTGGTGCCTGTCCTGGATCTTGCTCTGTACACCAGGCTGGCCTCGAACTCACAGAGATCCGCCTGCCTCTGCCTCCCAAGTGCTGGGATTAAAGGCATATGCCACCACCACCCGGCAAAGATATCTTTAATGTTTGTTTATCTTATGGAATAGGATAAGAAAATATTTATAAAATAAATCCTATGAAATACATGCAGTCTCAAAATTCCACTGGAATTAAAAAAAACTGAATGTGACATTTGATTATCTGCAACTTTATCATGAAGAATAAATATTCAAGAAAACAATACATTTTTAGAGGGGTGGAATGGAAAAGAACTTTTGACAGTGGATGCTCAAGCCAAAACTATCAAAACCCAATGCTGTTATGGCCCAAGTGGAAGTAATGGAAAAAACATGCATGGAGTTAGATAAAAATAATGTACGTAAACCAAAGGTCCAAAGGTATGCTGCCAATGACCTTTGATAATCCATTTGTTATATTAGCAGGAGTATAGTCATGAGTTCTTTCCTTTAGTTTTCTTTAAAAGCATAAATATTAAATACCAAATACTAAAATGTTATAGAAGTATGTCAGAAAGGTATTGAGGAAGAATTTTATTTATTTTTAGTAAGAAAAATTCTCTTAAGGGAGACATGAAACACAAATTAACATACAGAAAACGTTTTACAAAATGTGACCATATAAAACATAAAACTGTTTGTGCTGTAAAATACACACACAGTTGGGTATTTTAAAAATAAATAAATAATTAAGAAGGTTGTTGATAAATCAGCAAACAAACAAACAAACAAAAGCTTAGAAAGGTTACAAACTGGCCACTCAGGCAACAAGAAATGCAAATGGCTCAGATGAATTATTAAAAAAAATTCAATGTTGTAAGTCATGAGATACATATTAAAAATCTATCCAATGGGCAAAGCGCTATATGCAGAATTAGCCAGGTTGTACAGCAGAAAAACACCCATTCTCTGCTAATGTTAACTAGAAATTATTACACACACACACGCTCGAGCGCACGCGCATGTTGGCTCTCACCCTCCACCTTGTTTGAGACAGGTTCTCTTGTTCTTCATTGCACATGTCAGACAAACTGAGCCACAACCCTCTGGAGATTGCTGTTTCCACTTGCCATCCACCTGCAGGTGTGTTGGGATTACAGGCTTGCACCACCACATCTGGCTTTATTTGAGTTAGGGGAATCCCAACTCTCCTCTTCACTTTGCTTGCTGGCAGTAGGTGCTTCATCATAGAGCTACTTTTAAAAGATAGATTTATTTATTTATTTACTTTGAGACAGAGTTTCTCTGTATAGCCTTGGCTGCTCTGGTACTCATAGAGATCCACCTGCCTCTGCCTTCTGAGTGCAGGGATTAAAGGTACGTGTCACCAGCACCAGAGAGCTACTTTTGATGGACAGATTATTGGTACCAAACTTTCAAGTGCACAATACTTACTGAATGATTTCACTTATAATATATATTTATTGACCCACTTATTTCTATTTCATTTATAGTTATGGAAAAATAAAAATATGCCAGATGTAGATTAATAGAGTATTTCTTCCTGAATTCTGGTATTAGCAATTTCACTACTATAATGATCTATAAAGTGATTATCTCTTTGGAAGCAGAAATACTGAACACAAAGAATGAATTAAGGATGTAAGTACCTATGTTCACATGCAAAAATTGCTTTCACCTTGATTCAGAGCTCATCAAGGGTGTGGACATTATGGATTATTCTAGATGACTATTAGTAGATGAGAAAGGAAGGAAAATGGATAGCTGTTGACTCTGGGGTTCATATATTCAGTAGCCAACAGAATATCAAAGCCAACATACAGCTTGGCTTTGATATTCTGTTGCTAAAGAGAGAGCCATTCTCAAATATGAATCCTAGAGAGAAAACTGACCCAAGGATCATAAGTCTATTGGAGTGGTGACTTGGATTTATAACATTATTAAAATTTTAGTTTGAGGTAAAGAGATTGGGAAATGCCTGCTTTTATTCTTAGGTCATTCCAAGTGGTGCTTGGCATTCTAAGTGTGAACACTTGCTCTCCATCTTCTGTGTACTGCTGTCTCTATGTGTTTCACCCTGTAATATGAGGAACAAAATGGGGGGGGACATCAGGGTGGTGTAGAGATGGCAAAACACCAGCTTAGAAATACATTTTCACAGAATTGCAAAATAATTTAAAACAAGTAAGACATACTGTATGGATGCCAAATTACATAAATACTTAAAGAAATTATGAGAAATGTTTATATCAAAAGCCACATTTTGTAAGATTATTTTCAAGAACTAAATAACATTTCTAAATTTTGTTTTTTTCAGCAAAAAAGCTTCAAACAAATCTTTGGATAAGCTTCAAGCCTGTTGACTACATTAAAACAAGAGTCTAATTTATTCTTAAACTAAGAGTTCAGAGAAGTAAGCAATAACTATTTAATCAATGTTTTTAGTAACTAATTTATTTCTCTAAAGTATTTCTTAGTCACTTAAGATTATGCTTTAAAAAATGCTGGGTTGATGTTCATTACTTAGGACTTATAGACAAGACTTTTGTAGGTTCCCTAAATTCAGTTACACTGGGTGTCAGAATGAGGGAATACAGGAATGACATCAAAATACTTTGCTGTCTCCCACATGAGTCCACAAAGTCATCCTGTCTGCTTTGGCATGGCATTGACTGAGTCCTTTATCCAAGTTTAGGATCCTGATGTTACTTTCCACTGTGCCTTTTTGGGTGTTCAAAGCTGCTGGCCCTCAGTCTCCATCCTGGGCTCCTCCACCTTCCACCTCACACTGAAAGCATCTCCCATGGGATCACCATGCCAATGCTAATTTCTATAGGGACAGCAATGCACCAAAACCATCACTTTCCTGGACCATGCAAGCAGAGTTGGGAAGTTGTTCCTTTCTCTCTTATCTGGTCTTTTATTTTTCTGGAAAGAGAGTCTCACTATGTAGCATACGGTGGTCTTAAACTTATCATATTCCTCCATCACTCTCCTGAATAGTGGAATAAAAATCATGTGTTAGCTGTGAGATCTCTATATCTATATTTTGAGTTGAACATTATTATTGAAATTCTGCAGACCTGTTTTTCCTCTTACTAACCCTCTCCTGTGGCTCTAACAAACTTGATGTCCAATAACAACACACGTATATTTTCTTATAATTTTGTAAATTAGGAATACAATACAGGCCTCACTAGAGTTCAATCAAGGTGATATGGGGCTATTTTCTTTACTCAAGGACATAGGGGAGAATTCCACTCTTTGGTGTGTGATTTCCTTCTTCTTCCTTCAAAGCACGCAACACTGTATCTTCCACACTTAAATGTCCTTCTGACTGCTGTTGGGGAAGATTTCTTGCTTTTCAGAGCCCATGTGATTATAGTTCCCCTGATATAGGACAATCCTCACTCTTACTTATATCTTCAAGTTTCCCTTTATCACATCCACTTGTTCTGAAGATGAGAACATGGACGACGCCAAGTGCACATTTTTCCAGCTGTTCAGTTGTCAACAGCACATGGAGTTTTAAGTATAAACAACGCCTGTGGTTTCAAGTCCCTCTTGCCCATTTCTTTTCTTTGTGGAATTCAAGCATTAATCTATAAGACATTCAGCTGAGGTTACAACCGGTGAAACAGATCTCTGTTTTCTCAGTTCTCCTTACATACTCTTCTGGTCATTTTTCATTTTTTTCTTTCGTATTTGATCTTACATCCATTACTTCCCACACTGTTTCCCAACTTGTCTGTTTCTGCTGTTTTGTCTGTGGTGTGTTTTAGGTTTCCAGACATAGTCATCCATTGGAATGTACTAGAGAGTTGCAAGGATAGATGATCTTTGAAAAAAAAAATTGTGTGTGTGTGTGTGTGTCTGTCTGTCTGACTGTCTGTCTCTCTTTCTGTGTTGGTAATGGTAGTGGTAGGGGTGTAACCCAATGGCGTACATATACCAGGGAAGTACTCTACCACTATATGGTAGGTCGGCTATATCTCTACCTCAAGTTATCTCTTGAATTTACAGGTGCTGCCCTGCACTGTGTACCCTTTAAGGAAGTTGGACCTACCTGAATAGCTTTTATCTTTATAGACCATCTCCTGATAGACCAGCCCTGCTAGTTCTAGCTTCTTTTGAATATCCCAGCTTCTGATTTGTGGTAGCACCACTCTACTCCATGTTCATATAGTTTCTAGAAGTTTCTATTGTTTTAAAACATCCTTCTGCTAGTCTGGTATGGGCATTCCTCTCCTTTATTTAACTGTGCAGCTACTTCCTTATTTAAAGTTTCCAAGGCTTAAATCACCTAGAGAGTTTCCTGTTTCTTCAGTGACCTTTTGATAAGTCAATAGAGTATGTCCTCCTTGATGTACATTCAGTTCAATATTTTCTTCTATCCAGTAGCAGAAATCAGGAAGACAGAATCTCAGAGCCAAGTGTGAATTTAATTCTGAGTCAACTTATGCTGTGAACAACCCATAATTGACTGAAAAGTCATTTGTGCTTAACAAAAGTAATAGAGTATTTTATTTATGTTGGCTGAATATTTGTGTAGAGACTTTGGAATCCTAATGTTCTGAAAAGAATAAACCAGTTTTAATTTTTCTTCTATGTAGATGGGAGTGGACCAAGTCAAAATAAGATATGGTATTATTCATTGGCATTCAAGTTCTACCCTCCAGAGAAGCTGGAGATAGGTGGGAGATCAATCTAGAGACTGCTTGTCTCAAACCTATCTTCTATGGATCTCCAGAAGGAAGTAGAGGATAAAGTTTCCCTACCTTTTCCTCCGCAGTTTGAACTACACTCTCATTTCCTTGTCTTAGGTTAAATTACAGAAGAGAAAATGGGAATGAGGAGTGGGAACTTTGTTCCAAAGCACACATTATTTTAAGGCACTAGCCCAGTCCCACCTCTTAATCTTTCCTTGCTCTATCCCTAATACTCCCTTTTGGAATGGGACTATTTAATCTGTGCCATTATATTTTGGAGGCATGTAACTTGTTATATTTAGTTTATAGGGGTTCACCATCTAGAGGTGGCCCGAGTCTCAGAAAGAACTCCACACTTAAACTTTTGAGCAGTGTTAGAACTGTAAAGATTAGGAGAACTTTCAAATTTCGACTGAATGCATTTTGCTTTATGAGATTGGTTATAAGCCTCTGAGACACGGTTTTATCCTGATTTTTACTAAGGGAAGGACTACAAAATTGTTCACGGTTAGTAGATAGAAGGAAAAAGAAGATAAATTAACAAGGGCCAGGAGAAATCACAGAAGCACACAGTGGCCCAGAAAGATACAACTGTCACTGATCATGCCTCTCTTCCTCATAATGTCGGAACTGTCTTATTGCTTTGATAAATAACATGACCAAAAGCAAATGGAGGAGGGAAGGGTCTATTTCAACCTACAGTTTATGGTCTATCAGGGCAAGAACTCAAGAAGAGTCTGGAGGCAAGAACTGAGTCAGAGGTCATGGAGGAACAATGCTTACTGGCAAACTCCCCTTGGCTTTCTCAGTCTGCTTTCCTAAAAAACTCAGGGACCCAGAATGGTCTTGTCCCTCCCACATAAATCATTTATCAAGAAATGCTCCACAGGCTTACCTATACACCAATCTGATGGTGGCATTTTCTAAATTTCAGTTCCCTCTTCTCAGACGACCCCAGTCTGTGTCAAATTGACAGCAAACTAACCAGTGCATGATCTCACATACGTGCATTAGTATCTGATACTCCCTGTTAGTTTCACTGTCAGTCATCTAACTAGAGCTCGATGGTCATTATTTGCTCACAGAGGAGATTATTGCTATTTGCTTTGATGCTCTGTTTTGTATAAAACATTTGATTTTAAATCCCCCTTGGATGACCCACACTTCACCCATAGTCTGCTTACAACACTTCTGTAAAATTTGTTGAAAATGGCTGTCTGTATTTTAAAGTTTGAAGTCACTTATAATCCTGATCACCGTCGTTTGGTACACTGTCTCTAAGGTCTATAGATCAAATGTTGTTCTTCAAAATTGATGTCTTTAGGGACATTTTCTTTACAAGAGAATGGAATAATTAGTTCCCAAGAAACGACAGAGTTGCACATTGTCGATGCAGTTAAGTATATTGCTGCCAAACTCAGATGAGCCCATATTTCTGTCATACCTCCTGATGCCAGAACCAACATATTTTTTGCTTATTATTTTCTAATAGTCACTTAGAGAAATACAATGAAGCTTTCTGAATCTTGCTAAAAACCATAAAATAGACAACCTACTATTCTGGCATGGCCCCATCTTTAAGTATGGTCATTTAGCCCACCCTACCACTTGACTTTGTAGTAAACACACCAGTTACATAGGGATTATTTTACTTGTTAACATTATCAGGAGAGAATTTTCCATGAAGTATCCTGTAACTGATGGCAGTGTAAAATAATGGAATAATGTAGACCATCAATAGTGAAAAGCAAACAAACAAAAAACCCGATCAACATTTTCTATTTTGGCCAAGTCTCAAGTAACTAAGAAATAGATTTGAATGTTTTGTTTTTTTCTTGACCATCTCTGTTGAGGAGAGATAATTACTAGTTTTGGCTACACATCAGCTGTTTCACTCATTATGATGCTTCTTGTATCAGATTGGATGGGGAACAGAAAATTTATAACCTATAGACTTGACCTATCTTCCTGCACACTATCCTATGACAGGTGCTTAACTCAAGCATGTAGGGCTGTCAGATAAAATAGGATTATGACTTATATTTGAATATCAGTTGTACAATGAATAGAGGTCCGGCTTATGCTGTTTTCTAACATTCTATAGACACCTAAATATCTGACAGGATGTATTGATAGTGCAGAGTTATACTATTGTGACATTTGCTATTCATCTGAAAATCAATTTTAATTGGGTAGTCTTTATTTTTGTTTGCTTAAACCAACAGCACTTGAAGGGGGACCATGTTCCACCCCACATCTCTCTATTTTCTTTTATTTTTTAAACAGTAAAAGAGAATATTTCTGTGGGAGGAGATATAGAGAGGATTAAATCAAAGCTCATCTAACAGTCCCTTTCCCTGGTGAGTAAAGGGAAAAACAAGCCACGTAGAGGGAAACAGATGACCAAGGTGGTGGAAGAAACAAAGACTTCTGCATCCAAGCTCCTCCACACAAGACATGGGCTTTCATGGGCTGCTATGGGCAACCTCACACACCCATATGAGTTAACTGTAGCAAAACAAGATAAAACCAAACCAACCAAAAGAAACGTCCTTGTATAAGTAAGTGTGAATCGAGCACTGCCAAACTTTATCCCCTGCATTTCTGTGCTCCTGTGCAGCACACAGCACCTTCACACTCCTGCCACCCTCCTCCTTCTTTGTCCTTCAGAATGTCCATTTATGCTTCATGAAGGGACACATAGAGCTCTCTCTATTGAAGCATCCTCACATAGCCTAGAACTTTTTCACAAAACAGACCTTAAAATTCTTGTTGAAGACACCAGTGATTAAGTTCCCAGAGTAATGCTCACTGTATTCACTTCGCTAAAATTATGCCATAAATAGGGTTTCAGGAGCACAAATGTGGCAGCAGCATCCTTCATGTTTTGGTCAGTGAATTTTGTCTCCGGATTTTTTTTCTAATGTGACAACATTCAAACTTGTTTTCCTAGTTTGGAGGTAGTTCTTAGGCTAACTAAAGAAGTAGCAGTGCTAGTGTTGTTTCCTCTAGAAGATACAGGGTTCTGGTGTTCTGTCATCTTGCTTCAGTCTCTAGACAATCTGTCAGGGGCCAGTGACAAGTCAACATCAGTGTCTCTCTTGTTTGATGGTAGGGAAGTCAGTTTCTGTGAAATGGGCACCATGACTTTTATGGGCACAGTCTCTCATAGAGATATGAGAAGCTATAACATACCTTTTTGAATTAAAAAAAAAACCTTGTGAAATACATTAGGGATGTTCAAGAAAAACAGTAGAATCAATATGTGTGTGTCTACATACACGTCAATATCTATATCTATACCTATAAAGACAACACTTACACAAATATAAGCATTAAAAAACCAAATGTTCTCCTTCATGCATATTTTAAGCAACTTTAAAAATCAGAGAGAAACTGGACTTGTTAGTAGTGGGCTGCATCCAAGTAAAAAATTTTAAATGTATGCTGAGACACTTTGCTCAGCCTTGGTGTAGGGAGGAGGGGACTGGACCTGCCTCAGCTGAATCTACCAGGCTGGGCTGACTCCCCAGGGGAGACCTTGCCTTGGAGGAGGTGGGAATTGGGGGTGGATTGTGGGGGGGAAGGCTGGGGGGTGGGAGGAGGGAGGACAGGGGAATCCGTGGCTTATATGTAAAATTAAATTAATTATAAAATAAAAATATTAAATTTTTTTAAATGAAGTCACAAAGAATAGAAACACAGTGACGGAAGCTGAATGTTCTTTCTGTTCACTTTCTTCAAGGTTTGAGCAGCTTTTGTACCAGCTGACAAGCTAAGTCCCCATGAGCACTTACGTGACACTGTTGGGTCTAGCACAGGGTTTTTTGCCTCTGGAGAAATGTAAATTAGTTTCAGCTTTGGAGAAATGTAAATTAGTTTC
>CABHPP010138036.1:0-19450 GCA_902168425.1 Peromyscus attwateri
ATTTTTTTTTGTCTCACATAATATATCCTGATTACAGTTTCCTCTCCCTCTACTCCTACCAGTTCATCCCACCTCCCTTCCCATCTGGATCCACCCCTTTTCTGTCTCTTATTAGAAAACAAACAGGTTTGTAAGGGATAATAATAAGATAAGATAAAACAAGAGCTAACACATCAGAATGGGACAAACCAAACAAAAAGAAAGGAAGGAGCCCAAGAAAAGGCACAAAAATAGACATAAACACAGAAACCCACTCCTTTCTTATACTCAGGGATCCCATAAAAACAGTAAATTGGAAGCACTAATGTATAAACAAAGAACCTGTGGAGTAAAAGAGAGAAGAAGAAATATATAAAGTTAAATAAAAATAAAACAAGATAATTTTTTAAAAGGAAATATCCTCAATCAACATTGTGAGACAAAGGACCTACCAAGATTGGGTTCATTTCTATTGGCCATCTACTGCTGGGCATGCAGCCTATCTTTAAGAGAAGTTTGTTTCCACAGTGACTCCCTTGGTGAAAACTAAATTTCTATTTCAAGTGGGTACTAACTGGAGATTGCTTCTGGGTTAGTGGTGAGGGCACGTGTCCACTTCATATGGTACAGACCCATGGATGCTGCCTCAGTCAGTGTGAGCTCATACATGATTTGACTTTGTTGATTTAAAGGGCCTTGTTTCCTCTATGTCCTCCATTTCCTCTGACTCTTACACTCTTTTTGGCTCCTCTTCTACAGGATTGCCTGAGCCCTGAGGGAAGGGATTTGATGGAGATGTCCCATTTAGAGATGAGTATTCTGCATAATGTATATCTGTGGGTCTCTGTATTTGTTCTCATCTGCTGCAGAAGGAAGCTTCTAGGATGATGGCTGAGCAAGGCACTGATCTATGAGTACAGTAGAATGTCATTAGGAATCATTTTATCGCTACTTTTTTGTCTTTTTAGAACAGTAGTATTTGGTCTTACTTTAGGTCCCCGGGCTATCTAGTTTCAGGTTCTTGGTTATGCCAGCAGTGTCAAAGTAGGGAAAGGAAGGAAAGAGGTGCTGACACAGGGAATGTGGATAGAGACAGCTAAAATCAAGGGCCATTTGAGGGTAGTATGGAAGGCTAATACAGTAGAATTTTCCTAAAATGTATACATATTGAAAGTAAGCTAAATGAAACGGACAAATAATGGGAGACAGATTCCCAACTGAATATCTCCTGTCACCAAATAAAGCTTCTAATGCCAGGACTGGACTACATTTAACTGAGTTGTTGTCTCTTTGGATTCCAAGGTAATCCCCAAACAACCCACACTATTGCCAAGACTATAAGTTGCTCTCTACTGACTGAGGGCAAGGTCCCATTGGCTGAGACAATACATACACAACTCATTGAACACTGAGAAGTTGAGCTGGTGCCTACATAGAGCCTTCACCCCTACATTCTAGCATCTTTGGTATAGGAAGGTACTCTACATGCTACCAAAAAAAAAAAAAAACCATAAACACCAGACCAGTCACAAACTCTTATTTATAATGGTGTCCTGCCTGCAAGGTAATCTAGTGCAATGGTAGCACAAAGCTTGTGGGAGTAACCAAGCAATATCTCATTTGAATTAATGTCCACTACACAACATGGAACTCATACCCAATATTCATTGCAATGGTTGACTTATTTTTTTAAAAGGAAATCTACAAAGCCTGAATTTTTTTTAAAAAGTTAAACAATATGGTCAAATAAGACAATTTGGTACACCAAGAGGATAACAGCTCAATGGATAGTTTGACTGAAAAACTAGATGTTGGACTCAACTGAACAAATGAATGAGAACAATTGGCCTAGTAGCCAAGGATGTGAAAGCATATCCAAACAATTTCAGAAAAAGATTTAAGAACATCTGTTCATTTGGACTAATGTAGACAAAATATCACTGACTAAATGCTTTGATATCTTTTAATCCTAGCTGAAATTCTTAGGGGAAAAACACTATAATAATATCCATGGATTTATTAAGCTTTGGAGGGTTGACAAAATTATGTCTCTACATATTTATTCATAAATTATTATGCCTCTCCTATGATCCAGCTTCAAATTTGGTTATCTTTGGTTTCTTGTTTTGCTTTATTTGTCTTTAAATAAAAGCAAAGGGACCATGACAACAATAAAGAGGAGCTGAGGAAGCAGAAAGAGGAGTGGGAAGAGTGGGGCACTGCCAGATAGAACATTCGATTGTTTCAGACCTAACACAGCATGGCCACATACAATCTCTGATTCTCTAGACTGAATATGAGATACTTAGAGATTCACTTTTAGAAGAAAGAATAAATAAATAGAATAAGTAAGACAACATTCAGGAGTCTTTCAGCTATAAGTAGGAAGTAGAGCAAGAACAACCAAATATTACTGGTTAAAACAATAAAGGAGGAAATTATGATAAACATAGAGGCGAAGAGCATGAAATCTAAGTCCAAAGAGAGAACACAGCATTATGGATACTCAAAAAGTACTGACTCATCTCCTGCTCAGTACCTCATTTATACTCTCCCTTTCTTCCCTCACACTTATATGTGAGGTTTCAGTGCTTGGGAAAGGATCTGCCTTTCTCTTGTCTACTTTGTAAATCCCCATGAAGGTTCCCCAATGATGCTCATCAGATCTTCAGCCCTGATTCAGTCATCACTGAACTCTAACTAAGTCACCAATGCTGAAACTCTTAAAGTGGCTGGAGAAGAAATGGACAGTTGAGCAGGGAGCTTGCAGTTTAACTACTTGAAGTCTATTTACAGGATTTTACTCAACTGTGTCTGGCTCTGAAGTCCAAAGAACCTTTGTGACCCTAAGACAGCACAGTGCTTGGGAATTAGAAGACTATATTTTTTCCCTCTTCATAGAGTGACTATATGAACTGTTATATTAAGGAGACCCTACTGAGATCCCAGGTATTATATTTATTTACCTTTTTATAAAAAATTTAGTGTTAAGAATAGAACTTGTAGCCTTTTACATGCCACTGAACTCCCGATCCAGACGCTGAGTTTCCACTTCATAATTAATGCACTGGGAAATGGGATGCTTACATCTAAAGTTATGGTGATCAATCATGTTTATAGAGCCCTTACTATTGGCCAGGTATTCTCTCTAATCCTATGCAAGTATTAATTCAATTGATGATCCCAAGGACTCTATGATGTTCTGTGATGTATTAATATATGACAATACTCACACTTTAGATGTGAAGAAACAAACACAGCAAGGGGACCAGAGGATACCAGCCCTTTGTATATTATTAATACTTTCTTGGGAATATAGAAAATAATGAGTGATTATAAGACAAAGTGAAGGGATCCCTAATGTCATTTATCTTTTCTTTCTCCCTCTCTGTATCATTCCCCATTCTGTTTGTCAGTTATATTCCCCTGATAATTTATCCAACTGGAAGTGGTCAGCCCTAAACACATGTTGTTTTGAGCAATGCCAAGTGGCATACATATATCTATATCTATCTATCTCTGTATATATATGTATATATGTGTGTATATTTATGTGTGTGTGTGTGTGTGTGTGTGTGTGTGTGTGTGTACAATGATAATTACAGAAGAAGAGATCACAAATTGGAAAGAAATTGGGAAAGTAAAGGTACTTGCGAGGTTAAAAAATGGCAGAAGAGAGAGGTAGGTAGAAACTAAGCAAAGAAACAGTTGTCATGTATGAGAGAACTCATGCTGGGTACTATAAACCTAGCCAACTTGCCATAGCTGGAGAGGTCATAGATACTGGAGAAGAACCTGCTACTATCATTTTTCTAAATCAATATACCTTCTAGATGGATACTAAATACTAAGTCTAGCTTCCATATGCTCATAAAAAGATTATTTTTGTAGCAGATGGTGACTACTGCAGAGATCTATTACCTGTCAAAATTGCAGAAATGAGTATATAAGACCCCCAATTAGTACATCTACAACACAAACCACACACCTAAGGCTCAGAGAACATGGAAGAAGAGGAAATAAGAGTCATTATGAGTTGGGATGCCCAAGTTGTCTGCAGTGAGAATATTCTCTAGATTTTTCAACATTACAGGGATGATGTACCCATGAAATCTCAATGACATATTGTCTAAACAAGATTACCATAATGACAGCGTCAGTTGACATGCTACCTGGGATGGGACAAATGTCACAAGGTCCTGCACCTAGATAAAATAAGTATAGGCAGTAAGTGGCTGCTGAGGGATGGATAATCAGTTTTCTCATTCAAGATTTTATAATAAATTAGTGGTGGTGAAGATACAATCCTGGGTATTCAACTTAAACTGGAAGTCACCCCACAGACCTCACAAACAAGTGCTCTGGGATCAGTGTCAGACAAAGTACTCTGGCTTAGACAAATGACTGGGATTGGGAAAGATTTGTTTTGACTTAAATGAGCAAGAATAGACTTGTAAACTTCCACTTTCTCCCTCTTAAATAAAATACTGACTTTCTTAACTACAGTTTCAAATTGGAAAAACACTCATTCAAAGTCAATTAAGATCATATGTTTCAGTTTTTCCTCTTTTTATAGTCCTTAAAATCTCATTCAGATGTGTTAACTTGGCAATCGGAGGAAAATAAAATTGTGGGGAAATTTATTTTTTTAATTATTTCTAAATGAAAAAATTTTAAATGAAACAGTTTAAGGATAAAGACAGAACTGTTGCTGCTTTGAAAAAGTGAACCCTGTTATCATTCTTCCTATGCATTTTCAGACAATAACTTGTTGGTATCAAAAAAATCTAAAGTTTCAAAATGATCTTAGATTTAAGACTTGAAATAGTTTGAGCCATTAGCGCAGTGGTTCTCAAACTTCTTAATGCTGTGACCCTTTAATACAGTTCCTCACGTTATGGTGAGCCCCAACTATAAAACTATTTCATTGGCACTTCATAACTCTAATTTTGTTACTGTTACACACCACAGTGTAAACATCTGATATGCAATCCCTCTGGAGGTCACAACCCACAGGTTGAGAACCACTGCCTTAGACAGAAACTGAGATTATTACCAGAGGCGTACATTAATAGCTCTGCAAAATGAGCTGAAGACCTATTTGAGTCTTTGCTACTCTTGAGTTTAAACGGCTTCCTAGTAGTTAGAATTTGGCAACATTCTAAGGTATTTTGTTCTTTGCCTAAGGAAATGACATTTCCTAATGGTCTGTAAAGTATCTGTCAGCTATATCAGATTTAGTCCTTTAATTACAGTACAGGCCCAACCCAGTCTTTGAAATAAAATTGCATGTTCACAATAGCAAGTGGTTTTTCTTCTTCACTAGGCCTTGGTTGGGCTGTGCACGGATAAGGACTTTTCATCTAATGATCTCTTCCATGGTTATTTGCATTTGTAGTACTTCATGTCACTGAACTTAACTTGAATCTTCATTTACTGCTTTCAAAGATTCTACTCTGATATTGCCTGGGAACGCATTATCTTCATGGAAGCAGAAGATTGACAGTCACAAGAGGAACAGTCTAACCAAAGGCGGTAGATACTGCCAAATCTCTTGAAATGCATCATAAAATGTTCAAGTCTGGGAGGAGGTGTTGGGGTTTAATCAGGCTCTGAACTGTTTTATCTGTCAGAGCCTGCCAGATGAACTTCAAGAACAGCTTATTAACTTCTAGTGATGAATGCTTAAGTGAGGCACATGACAGGAAATGCAGATAAAGCCCCAAGAGACTTTCAGACAATACAAAATTCTAATGTCTGAAGAGGTAAAATAAGTCAATCTGGTGAACATCACTCATGCAAAATAACATGCCAATCTCATGTCATACTCAGTTTCATGTCATAATCAACATTGAAGAAAAGTGGAAATTCTCCTTTAGAATCTTGAAAGAATCTCTTCAATATTGGCTTATTGAAAGGTTTTAAAACATCTTATAAACAAGAAACACTTAGACATTTTATCATTCCAAACATACATGAAACTAGAGCTTCCCCCTCTCAACCTCATGACCTCTCCCTCATCCACATACATGTAAATCAGTTACTATTATTTATCAGTAATGCATCCTACATGCTGCCTGTGATAGTTTGAATGTAATTGGACCTCATAATCTCATAGGGAGTGGCACTATTAGGAGGCATGGCTTTGTTGGTGTGGGTATGGCCTTGTTGGTTTGAGTATGGCCTTGTTGGAGGAAGTGTGTCACTGTGGGGGCCAAATTTGAGGTTTTTGATCCTCAGGATATTGCCCAGTGTGTCAGTTATCTTTCTGTTGACTGCAAGATGTGGGACTCTCCACTACTCTTCCAGTAACACATCTGCCTGCCTTCCACCAAGCTCCCTAACATCATGATAATGGACTGAAACTCTGAAACTGTAAGCAAGCCCCTTAATTAAATGTTTTCTTTGTAAGACTTACTGTGGTCAGGATGTCTCCTTACAGCAATAGAAATCCTAACTAAAACCAGTGAGTGGGGTATTCTTGGGATAGGCCCTTCCATGTTGTTGTTTGGAATAATATGGACTTTGGGAGCTTGGGTTAGGAAAGTAGTAAAATGCAAATTTTGAGGAGAAAAAGAACACCAGAAAGTGGAATAGAGCTGAGTCCTGTGTTCAAGAAGACAAATGGATTAAGAAATGGAATAAAGGGAGTGGTGACCTTGGGGCAAGATCCCACCCAGCTAAGTTTCCAACTTGTAGAAAGAAACTAAAGAAAAGTTTAGAACTGAGTATGGTGGGGCACACTTTCAATCCCAGTACTAGGAAGGCAGAGGCTGATGGATCTCTGAGTATGAGGCCAGCCTGGTCTAAAGATCCCGATTCAGGACATCTAAGCTTAGGCAGTGAAAGACAGAAAGCTGCTGAGAATGTAATTGAACGAGAGGATCATATTCTAGCCCCAGTAAGTAGCAGAACTTGGCAGCTTCAGCTCCATGGTTCTGACTTTAGCGTTAAGGATAGAAGAAATGGGTTATGGAATTTGCCTTCATGCCTAAAGAAAGCTGCTGAGGCCAGCCAGGTATGTGTCAAGGGTGTCTCTGAATGGAGGCCTAGTAGAGAAGCCATTATGTGAAGCTGTGAAGTTGAAGCCTGGATTGCCTTGGAAAACCCAAGATGGTAGAGATGTTAGAGTTGTGGAATATCTGCTGAGGAAAGCTGCTAATAGGGAGTGGAACAAGCCCAAGAGAAAGAAGTGCGTGGCAATGGTGTTGGTGATCTGAAGAGTGCTTTAACATCAGATATGGAGGTGCAGAGTTTGGAGTTTGCCCAGCTGGTTTTCAGTCTTGCTTTGGTCCATTATTTCCTCACTTTGCTCCCTGCCCTATGTTTTGGAATGGTAATATATACCTTGTTCCATTATATGTTGAAAGTATGTGATCTGTTTTTTTTTATTTTGATTTTGATTTTATAGGGGATTACAGTTAAGAGATTATATGAATCTCAGAAGAGACTTTGAATTTTGGACTTTTAAACATTCTTGAGACTATGATAGACTATGGAGACTTTTGAAGTTGAACTAAATGCATTTTTCATTATGATATTGTTACAAGCTTATGGGAGCCAGGGAGTAGAAGTGGCAGTTTGAGTGTAATCTGTCCCCATAATCTCATAAGAAGTGGTACTACTGGGATGTGTGGCTTTTCACCTTGTTGGAGGAAGTGTGTCACTGTGGGGGTGGGCTTTGAGGCTTCCCATGCTCAAAACACCACCCAGTGTCTCTGTTGACTTCCTGTTGCCTGAAAGATGTAGGAATCTCAGCTACTCCTCCAGCACCATGTCTGCCTGCATGGTGCTGTGCCCTATTTCATGATAATAATGGACTGAGCCTCTGAAACTGTAACCTGTAGTTGGAAGTTTTCTTTGGGTCTGACCAAACCCCTGCAGTCCTGCGGCCCACTTATAAAATAATTATTGAGAGGCCTAATATTATTTATAATTGCTTGGCTATTAGCACAGGCTTATTGCTGACTAGCTCTTATACTTAAATTAACTCATTGCTCTTATTTATGTTTAGCCATATGGCTTGGCACCTTTTCTCAGTTCTGCCTTGTCATCTTGCTTCCTCTGTGCCTGGCTGGTGACTCAACTCAGCCTTCCTCTTCCCAGAATTCTCCTTGTCTGCTTATCCCGCCTATACTTCCTGTGGGGCTACTGGCCAATCAGCATTTTATTTATCAACCAATCAGAGCAACACACATTCACAGCATACAGAACGACATTCCACAGCAGTAACCAAGTCACTCTGATTAAATGTTTTCTTTGTAAGAGTTGCCATAGTCATGGTGTCTCTTCACAGCAATATAAACCCTAGGATACTACCCCAGAGAGTAGATTATTAGGAGAAATTTACTCAGTTCTCATTCTTGTGTGTGATAAGATCAGAGATACAGTCAAAATAACAACAGATGAATTCAGAAGATGATACCAATTGTTACTGTTTGTTCTATAACCATAAGCTCATGCCTTCTCCTCCTCTAATCTGATTTCTCTATTTGGTCAATAACTAGGTTGTACAAAGTTCTTTGAAATCCCCTTTAGTGCCCCATCTCTCAGTGTCTGTGATGAAGACTATCAGATGGGCCATTGACAATCAATTCTATTCAAACACTCACTTTCTTTAGTACCCAAGTATGCCAAGCCCTCTTCTGTATTTATAGTTGCACTGCCCCTTTGTCTCCATCCTGCCTACCTCCTTCCCTGTCTCCATTTGCTTATTATTTTACTATTGTTTCATTATCACCCAAAATGTCCCTTCCTCTGGGAATATTTATAATGCCTTAATCACAAGTACTAAACTAGGTGGTCCCTTTATAACTCCTCATAGTGTCTCACACTTTTTTACTACATAGTATGGTCAACATTCTGAAGTCATTGCATTCTTCCTGCTATATCACACATTAAATTTCACCCCCTGGGATATTTTAACAGCTGGTTCACTACCTCATGTGATCTGAGAATTCTATGACTCTCAAGAGCGCTCAACAGAATGGCCCAGGGTAAAGTCTACAATACAATCTGTGACTGGAGACTATGGAGTGTCTGCCTGTTTGGAATAACTGTGGATGACATGAGCTTTCAGTCTCAGCAATCCACATATGAGCAAAACAAATGTCCACCAATTTATTAGGTACATAAATGCTGAGTGGCTAGGACAAATGTCTTGCTTCTAAGATGATTTCCAGTTACCCAAGAACCATCCAAAATTATTCCAGAGTGTTCATCTGCAGTCAGATGACTAAGAATTCCCCTTCACTGATCCAAATCCCCTCTCATGATCATATTGACTCACTGTTGCTTTGACCTGGGGAATGAATGTCTCTTGTCTACAATCACCAAATATACCTTCCTTTAAAAGTGGTAAATGAAGTTAATATCCTGGTCATCTTTGATATTAAAATTATGAGGGTAGATAAGGATACAAGTCTATAATTGGGCACATTTTGGCATGTATAAGACTGTAGGTTTTAATTCTCAGCATTGAAAACATCAATAATAATACTTTAAAAGTTAAAGCAAATAAAAGCATATATGAAAGTCACTAAATTGTGAGCCAATTTCTTTGGCACTATAATGCCTTATTTTATTAGTATAAAGATAATGATAAAATTTACGACCAGTTTTATGAGTCCACTGTGAGTGAGGCACTATACACAATAGTGGCTAATTTTCAATTCTGTATGTAGGGATTATTGTTCCCACTGAATGGATGAAGAGATAGAGACTACCATTACCTTAATGATAATTTTAAAGTGACATGGCTGTTACTGTCATATCTGGCTTTGGAAATCTGAGGCTTGGGGTACTCCTCATTGGTAGAGAGCCTGTCTAACATGCACAAGGTTCTGCTTTAAATCCATAGTGCCACCAAAGAGAAGGAGAAATCACATGTCAAATTATGAATCTTGTCTTCTTCCCAAGCATCCAGGATATATCACATTTAGGGACAAGAGTACCTATCATTCAGAGCATCCATAAAGAAAAGCGATTTGGAAGTACCTGCCCTTGGTCTGTGGTAGAGTGAAGTGGAGAACTGCCTCTAAATGAGGTTCTGCTTAGCATACATCCATTTGTGACAGGTCAGTGCCCATCCTACTCTTGACCCCTTCTCCAGAGGAGCACTCCCTGAAATACCCTCCCATTCCCACTCAGATAGTTCATCCCATGAACCATTCTAGGAGCTAATGAACCTCTGGACCTTCTATGAGAAAAAGTAGAGGTTGAAGCCTGACTCCATTACTTCTCATTCTAATGAGCAGATGACTGTAAAGCAAATGTATCTCACAAGGATGGAAAAGGATCCACGTGAGTGAAATCTTGTTGGTGAGAAAATCCTCAAAATAGTGAATGTGCTAAGCATCATCAACCCCTTCAAAGCAGCATTCAGTAAAACCTTGAGACAAAAATAACTCCATGTGAGCCCTGAGGAAGTGAGGTGCTCATTCATTTGTCTCCTATTTAGCCTCAAGGCCTCAAGCAGAAGTGTAACTAGAGTGATGGATCCCTAACTCTGTGTGACATCACAGCCCCCAGCTGCCCAACCTGGGTGGCAATGGCTTTTCATTGCTCTGAAAAACCTCACTGTTTATCACTCATATTTGAATTGAGAATATGCTGACTGAGTTAGTTTTGTTTTAATTATTGCATTTGCATATAAATGTTAATATGATCACTTATTAAACATTTATTCTGTGCTAGGTGAATTACACTTTACAGGCATTCTCAGGTTAAGTTTTTCAACTGTGTTACATCTTATTATTATACAATAATTGTCCTCATTTTCACAAGACCCTTTGTCCACTGTGTCAGGAATCCTATTCACAGATATAGATCTGAACACAGAGCTTCCAAAAGCCCAGCACTCCTTGGTATTATAGTGGTACCACAGTTCAGTGACTGTGCTGAACATTATCTTTCATGTTAGAAAATATACTTTAATTAAGAATGGTTTTCTTAGTGTCAGTGGGGTGCCTAACCAAAAATGGGACATCTATATCACACCCCCACCAAGCTTTGGGGACTATTATCAAAGAGGGGTAAAAAATTGTAAGAACTAGAGGTCAGAGAGGACTAGAGCAAAACCATGTCTTCTCAACATGATGCCAGGACCACTGTACTTATGAACTCATAGCAGTGTTTACCTATATAAGATCTACACAATATCAAGTCATCCGTTGTTCTAGCATGGAGGGGGAGGATTTAAAAATCCCTACCTCTAGCTGAGCGACTATTAACAGTTGATGGCTTCTGAGGGTGGGAAAATCAGTTTTTTTCAAGGTGATCCCTAGTAGGTTGACACACTCCAGGGGATGGCCCCACACCCATGAGTATATGGGCAACACAAGTTGAAAACAGTGGTTTATGAAAATACAAAGAGGATATGAAGTTGAGAAGGGGTAGAGAGGCGAGGGGTGGTTATAGAAGATGCTGGGGGAGGAGTGAATGGGTTAATATGGCCAAAATGCTTTGTATGAAATTCTAGCAAAAGTAATAAAACTATTATATTTTTAAAAGAATGCTATGGCCGAAATACTTTGTGTGAAATTCTAGCATAATTAATTAAACTACTGTATTTTAAAAAGAATGCTTTCCTAAGAAAAATAGAGACTTGCATGTAGTTGCTGTTGGATGTTCTATATGCTGTGAATGTATTGCTCTGATTGGTTGATAAATAAAATGCTGATTGGCCAGTAGCCAGGCAGGAAGTATAGGCAGGACAAGCAGAGAAGAGAATTCTGGGAAGTAGAAGTCTGAGTCAGGAGACCCTGCCAGCCGCCGCTGCCATGAGAAGTAAGATGTAAGGATACCGGTAAGCCATGAACCATGTGGCAAGGTATAGATTTATAGAAATGGGTTAATTGAAGATATAACAACTAGATATTAAGAAGCCTGCCATGGCCATACAGTTTATAAGTAATAGAAGTCTCTGTGTATTTACTTGGCTGCGGGACTGGCCCGTGAGAGAGATTTGTCCTGACCATGGGCCAGGCAGGACCAGGGAAACTTCAGCTACATGTAGTAGTAGCCAAATAGTCTTAGATTTGTCACTGCAGAAAAGAACTAATAAGGAATCCTACTTCCTGAGGTAGTGTGACTGGATTAGCATGTTTGCCACACAAACATTCGATCCTAAATGACAATTACTATGTTGTCTCATTGAATGGATGCTATTCTGTAGTGTTTCCCTCCCTCCTGGGTGGCACAGTAACCTTAAACAGAGTGTTAGCCCTGACATTTCTTTTGTCTACTTGCCCAGAAAAAGATCTATACTAGATCTGTAGCCCACATAATGTGTAAAAGGGAATGTATGAGTTCAGGAGATCTGCTTGGGTCCAAATTACAAGATAATTTGTTGGGGAGCTACACCAATGGCCAAATATAAATGACCTGTTACATGTGAGCATATTTCTTCACTTTAATTAAAAAAAATAAAGGAACATGGGCTTTAAAGTCAATATGAGTTAAAACCCCAAATAGTGCCATCTGTAATCCCATCTATTAGAAGACTGAAGCAGGATGATTCTAAGTTCAAGGCCACCCTAAACTATTATATAGTGAGTTCCAGGACAGCCTGGGTTGTACAGTATGACACTGTTTAATATATCATCAACTTTAAAACAATAAAATAATAAAACCATAAACATGGTAATCACTTTATTTAAAATTATCCAATAAGTGCTAATTAAACGTGTCCTGTATATCAAGGGAGGAAATGCTGTGTTCACTCATCTTGTGAACTCATGAAAACCAACAAATACTGCAAGCTTCAGTCTCCTTTATTAGATGGGCTGGGTCTTAGTTAAGCTCATGGTGTTATATAATTTATAAAAAACAGCATATTGAAGATTATTAAGACAGCACCCAATGATGAAGGCACCATTTGGCCTCTGTAGAATATATGTGTACTCTTTCCTCCACTGATGCTCATAGAAGTTCAAGACCTCCACTTTTTTGAAAGCTGAACAGATACATTCAAAGTGCCCTCCAGTTCTTTCATCCAGCCCTTCTAGGCAATGTCAAATATTTATCAAAAAAGGCGTAGAATGCCTGAGAAGTGTTGGATACCCGGAAGCTGCAGAAATGAATATTATTCCAGTGGTCTCTAAGTCTCCCAATCAGTGAATTCTGAAGCACCAGAAGTTTCTGGGCCTACAGGAGCTGAATGGAGTCAGGAAGCCTGCCAGCTGTGGCGTCATCCCTAGGAAAGTTCTTCTATTCCTTGCCGCCAATGCAGATGTTTGTCTTATTATTCATGTGTATAGTGTCTTCCCCAAAAAGACGTTGGCTTTCCAAGGCTGGTATAGTTAGGCAAGCACTGGAAACCCAGAAATCCAGACTGGCAATAAAACAATCTGGCATGTAGTCAGGGGCCTGCTGGGCTCATCAGTGCATGTCAGTTCTGGGCAAACCAAGAATGGCCTCCTTGGACTGGCAACCTGGGAACCTGTCTCTCAATCACTGCTTGGAAACTGGACACCAGTCTAAGATACTGTACAAGTAGCAGGAAGGGACGTGGCTAAGTTGGTTCATGCTGTCATAACAAAATTCTAGATGGCTGAAATAGCAGGCAGGAGTTCTCTCATAGTTCTAGGGAGGAGAGGTCTAAGATGCAGAATGACTAGTTTTTGCTGAGGACTTTATTTATAAATTACTGATGACCACCATTTAGCAGATCTTTACTAGAGGGAGAGAAAGGTTTCTCTTTTTGTAAGAGTACCAGTCTCATAATGAGGATGCTACCTTCATGATCTCTCAACCGAAATACCTCCCAGAAGCCTCATTCTCAAATACTATCACAGTGGAAGTTGAGGAATATGAACATTGTGAGGAACACAATCAGTTAAGAGTAAAAAACAAGCATTTGATTGTGTCTGGAGTCTTGTCAGTTTTATTGATAACACTGAAGAGAATTGATGTCAGTTTAGGAAACACACAGAAGAGAAATCAGAATGGCAGAAATTCAATGTGTCAGTACAAACATTTAGTATTTTTATTATATTTTTAGGGTATAAGTAGACATTGTTATAATGTCAATTAAACATAGTTTGAATAATCATTGCAAATGATTAATATTCTCATTTAGTAACTAGCACACCGAAGTCTAGCTGTAATGAACAAGCCTTCTGGAAATATTTAAATGGGGTAAGGAGAACATTTTATGTAACCTGCATTCAGACTAGAAGCCATATAACACTACTATGCAAAAATGACCTTTTATGATCAAATAAATCAAACCCCAAAATGCACCATTATACCATGGACCCTTAAACATTTGATTATGACTTGAAGACCCATTTGAAAAATTAGTGTATCTATTATTATTTTTAATAGTTTAGCCTTTTAATCTTTGTACTGTAGATATGTTTGATTTACTACCACCATTACAGTATAAGGGTGTTTTAGGTTTTGACAATATACTTACTTTTACCAGGTAATTTTATTCTTCCCCATGTTTTCATGTTACTAATTAAGATCTAAGTCCATCTGCCAGAAGGAAGCATTACTGTCATGGATGTCTAGTGGTGATGACTTCTCTCAGCTTTGTCTTAGAAAGCCTTTGCTTTCTTTATTATTGTGAGGCAGTATGACTGAGCATAGGATTCTTGGCTGGGATTCTTTTCTTTCAGGAATTTGAATACTTATTCTATAATGTGTACATATATAGAAAAATCACAGAATACCTCAAAAAATGCATTCAACTATTACTTGTCAGCTAAAAATTAAAAAAAGGGACTCATTTGATTAGTTCTGTAAAGTTCATAGAAAATTCTGAATGTAAGGGGATTAGCAATTTGTACCCTACAATTATAATAAAATGTGCAATGTTTGTACTAACTGGCCAAATTAAATGCTTACCATTCTGACTTTTCCTCTTTGGAGTTTCCTAATTTGTGAGGAAATTTGTTAAGTATTTGTCTTGACATATTATTTCTGGAAGTTTAGAGCTATGGGCTTAGGTAATACTATAGTCAGTTCTCAGTAATTACTCATTGAACTACAAGATGAATTAATGAATTAACAAATAGTGAGGCATATTTTATTTGGAGGTAAAGATTTGCATAGGCATGTCTTTTTATACTTAATTATCCTCATTCCCCCACCTTCTGAGGCAGGGTCTCTGCTCTGAGGCTTCTATACACACCTTGATACATCAGCTACACTGTAGCAAACGCTGCTAGGTTTATTTAAAAGCTGCTCTTCATGTCTCATTCTTTATTCCAGGCTGAAGAGACATTGGAGACCCAGGCGCTGCACTCATGGTGATAAGAAAGGTAGAAGACAGCAAGCCAAAGATGCCAGACACATTTCTCACCTCATTTGCCTCATGCCACTAACGTCCCCCTGAAAGGATGTTGTGGATTTGAAATGCCTCCCATAGACTCATATGTTTGAATTCTTTTTTTTTTTTTCCTGAGACAGGGTTTCTCAGTGTAGTTTTGGTGCCTGTCCTGGATCTTGTTCTGTAGACCAGGATGGCTTTGAACTCACAGAGATCCACCTGGCTCTGCCACCCAAGTGCTAGGCTTAAAGGCATATGCCACTGCTGCCAGGCCATGTTTGAACTCTTAATATCCAGCTAATGGCACTACTTGTGAAGACTGCAAAACCTTTAGGAGGTGGAGACTCACTAGAGGAAGTGATTCATGGAGGATGGGCCTTGAAGCTTTAGAGATAGGTCTACTTCCTGTTTAGTCTGTTTCCTAATTATGGATAAAGCAATCCAGCCTATTGCCCATTTACCATGGCTTTCCTACCTGCTTCAATGTCTTCTCACCCCTAACGACCTCTGCAATGTCTGAACTACAAGCCAAAATAACATAATGTCTTTCTCTCTTAAGTTACTGTAGCCAGAAGTTTACAATAACTGAAAAGAAATGAAGACATGTGACAAGTCAACATCAACCTTTAATGTTGGGGTGGGGAATTTGCTCCACCTTTGACCAGAAGATTTGTGTGAATGGCTAATACTATTAGAGCATAAAAAAATAACAATTCAGCTTAACAGACACTTTCCTTCAATATTCAGGAAATCTTGCTTTCTTACTTCTCAGAATCATTTCTTCTTCACCAAGCCTCCTTCTCTAGGCCAGTTCGATCTTTAAATATCACCTGTAGTGACTGTTATAATGCATAAGACGTTCAGTATTCCCTTGGTCATTTTCTTTATACCTGTCTGTGAAGAACACATGTCAGAGCTCTCTTTACTTAAAATAGAAACCAATAAGTGAGTTCTCTTTGTCTGTCTTCATACTTAATTGCTTCTAAACTTCCAGCTGTCCTTTATTGGTGGAAGAGTGATGGCTACACACATTGTTCTAAACTTGTCCTTCCAAATATCATATCGCAGCATCACAACTTACTGTCTTTTTTTTTTTTGCTTCCAGTATTTTATGCTATGAATCTAGCTATTTAATTCCCATTCTACTTTCCATGTCATTCTTCCATGAAACTTCTTCTAAGCAAATATGTGAACTCAGGAGAGCATGCTTTACTAAATTTGAAATTCAGAAAGCAGGAACTCAGTAGGAAAACAGGAATGGAAAAGTACTCTCACTGGGTGGGATGCTTCCAATTAAATCCTGCTTCCTTTTCAATGGCACTAAAGGAAGGAATGTTTATGTGAAGGAAATAATACCTGGCCTCAACTGAGGACTCTGATGGATGCTTGGGAGTGGGAATAAGTAGAGTCTCACCTCTGAATTCACAGATAGGCAGAGACAGCATTCAGAAACACAAACATTCACTTATTCCTTTGCTTACTCACTTGGCAAATGAGATGCAAGTCATTACCTAGTCATCATACTGCAAACAACAGGATAAATAGTATAAGTTACCATCATTACAACCTTTGAACTCTGATGGAGAAGCCATTTTAAGAAAATATATAGTGTATATTTAAGAAAATGTGAGTAGCTGGTCTCTTTCTAGATATTTCTTTAGATAACTATGTGCCCCCTTTTCTTTTTGTTGTTGCTGTTGCTTTGCCTCAAAATACGTGTGGGATTTGAGATACAGACATATATTATGCTTTGGTCAAGACAAGCAACTATGGTAGTTGAATGTAATTAGCCCCATAACTTAGGAGGTGTGGCTTTGTTGGAGTGGGTATGACTTTGTTGGAGGAAGTGTGTCACTGTGGGGGTGGGCTTTGAGGTTTCCTATGCTCAGAATACTGCCCAGTGTCTCAGTCGATTTCCTGTTGCCTGCAAGATACAGGACTCTCAACTACTCCTCTGCCACCATATCTGCCTGCAGGCTGCCAAGTTCCAGGGACACTGTGATGATAATGGACTGAACCTCTAAACTGTAAGCGAGACACTCCAACTGAATGTTTTCTTGTAAGAGTTGCTGTGTTCATAGTGTCTCTTCACAGAAATAAGAATCCTTAACTAAGATAAGAACTAAGAACATGAGTCTTCCCTGGTTTCCTAGAAGTCTACCCATAAAGCTTAGGTATAGAGCAAGGTATGATATCAAGTGCCTATTATCTCAATATTTTGATGCTAGAAGCAGGATAATCACCATAAGTTTCTAGACCTACCTTGTCTACATAGAGAGTGCCAGGCCAGTCCAACGTGGTTCTCTGTCAAGGAAAAAAATTTCAAATGTTGAGAGTGTGCTTACCAAATCTACCCCAATGGAAAACTGTAGACTAGAGATCCTCAGATGCGGCTATTTTTTACTTGATACGGTAAAAGATTCTGACATGTTTTTAAAACTAAAAAATCCTGCATTTACTCCAGTCTTTTGTCTGAGAATTCCCAGACACTAAGGATTTCTTTTTCATTTATTTTCACATTTTCCCATAATTCTGGAATAAGCATGGTTTGGGGTGTTTCCATGCAGGACATGAAGAGGAGGCCATCACAGCTAAGAGCTGGGTTTTGAAAGACATGTTGACAGGAATGGAGAAGGGTTTCTGATAAAGCAAACCATAGGCAAAGAAGTAATAAACTAATGAGCCAAAGAAGCAATCGGGAAGGAAGAGGAAATCTGAAAGGCTGAACTGGTGGGAAAACGTGGATGAATATTTTCAATTGTTGAAGCCTTTTTAAACTTCAGCTTGTTATTTAAAAAGTGTTTGGAGTCCTGAGACCATGATAGGAAGGAAGAAAAGTTGAATTGGAGCCTAGGATTTGTATTAAGGACACTCATGTAGGCAAATTCCATCCTCTGAGCCTTTTTTTCTCCCTTGTTAAAATGAAATATTACCCAGATTCAGGCTCTTCTAGCATGGTCAATATTGATATTCTCATCCACCTGGCACCAGCCAAGGCCATGAAAGAGTGCTCCTTAGGAGCTGAAGTAGGAAGGGTGTGGTATATCAACTGTGAAACCTCAAGAGAATCACTGTGAATGAGCAATAAGCACAAGGTACTTTCCCTGAAGAAGACAACCAATCCTAGAAATCTGTTCTGAAATGATTTCTCTAGAATGGTGGTTCTCAACCTGTGGGTTGCAACCACTTTGGGGGGTGGAACGACCCTGTCACAGAGGTCACATATCAGATATCCTGCATATCAGATATTTACACTATGATTCATAACCATAGCAAAACTATAATTATGAATTAGCAATGAAAATAATTTTGTGGTTTGGGGACACCACACCATGGGGAACTGTATTAAAGTGTCTCAGCATTGAGAAGGTTGAGAACTACTACTCTAGAATATCTCTGGAAATGTCTAAGGATAGAACATTCTTACCTCCAAACTTCTGTGGGGGCAGAGGGAGGGCAAGACTATGTGATGCCAAGTACGTAAAGACCATTCCAATTAGTTAATGGAATTTGCAGTTTGAGAAGAAATTTTTTTGTAATAAGTATTTCCAGAGACCAAAGTCCTTTGTTTCCACTCACACAGATGGTCTCAGATCAGTGAAATATGGAAAGGACACTCAACCAAGGCTTCCAAACTCTGTGACAATGAAGTTCCAGAGTTAGAGTCCATCAAAGAGTCCACAAAGATCACCAACTGCATCTGCCAATGAAGCATTTGAGCAAAAGGAAGCAGATCTGCCAGAGATTCGGTACAGGCAAGTGAGAAAACACTGTGCTTATAAGCACTGACAGTGAATACTTCTACATGCTGAACTTTGGATGTCTGACCTGGTTCAGCTAAAGTGCTCTGCCAGTGAGATCCTCTTCCACCTGGCTTCCCTAAAGTGTTAGGGCAGCTGCTGCTGCTGATAATGAGCTTTTAATCACTGTCAGCAAACGCCACTGGATAGTTCACAGTTCTGGCTCTAATGGGTTCCCCACCCTGTGCAGTCTTGGGCAAGGATATTTCCTTCTGTGAGCTATAATTTTCTCACCATTAAAAGTTGGGCATTGAGATAACACTAATGCTTTGGGAATATTGAAAAATCAGCTTTTCTTTAAGTGGCTGCAGAGTTCCTCCAGACACACTGTGTGTATTTGTCTATGCAAGTACAGGGGCGGGGGGGGGGGGGGGGGGGGGGGGGGGGGGGGGGG